>RJWJ010018219.1:0-32035 GCA_004363605.1 Indri indri | reverse complement strand
GGAACCAGGAATTAGGATGTCTGAGTAGTTGCTTTCAGCCTCTTTTTACTTGGTATTGGTGGCTTTAGTCTGTACACTTCAAAGTTCACAGGGTACATAATCCCTTTTGCTGCATAGGCCACTTCCCAGGATGTCCTTAGCTGAACTTTGAACCAAAGAAAAACAAGGAAATAAACACTGCTCCTCTACCCCTGCCAATTTTTTCTGTGCATGCAACACTATGCAGTTATTCCAGAAGCTAGAAATAATCTGTCTACATTTTCTAACTTTTGATACCACAAGTAACATTAGTCATTTTACTTTTGTTCCTCTGGATTTGCAAATTTCAGATTTGTAACAATTTTTTATTTGAGTGTATAAGCCTGTATAAGTTTTTCAACTTGTAAAATACTTGCGCTTGCGTTCCATGGATACATTTTGGATTCAAGAGAGCTGGGGAGGAGAGAGCTACATTTAGGGAATATTGTTGGAGAAAAACAGTTTTAAACTCTGTAGGCAGTTTCAGTAGTACATGCAGTAAATACAATTGTGCTACATCAACTGGTAGTGAGACACAGGAGATGGAAATTAAGCTATGGTCAAGTGACTTGCAATGAACACAACAAATGTTGATGGGAGAAAAGATCACAGCACTTGGACTTTAGAAAATAGGAGTTCTGGGTTCTGGGCCTTCCACCTATTTCCTCACCACCTTTTCTGCCCCCCAACCTCACCCCCATCACCACAGTGTAACTTTAAAGATATCACATAATTATCCTGGTTGATTGTAGAAGAAAAAAACCTCAGCTGTCAGAAAGCAGGTGATCTCTTCTTGCTCTAAGATTTTAAATTTGCAACAGGAGTTTACACATGGCTGGGTCTCGTTCTCAGGGCTAGCCCTTTTTCCCCCATACATAACTAATTTGCTTAACCCTCTTCCTCAGGGCACAAGTGCACCTCAGTCTCATCTGCACGTTCACTCTCCGAATGTCCCCTTACTGCACCTGCTCATGTTTGAAGGGCTTACCTGAATGCAACGGGCTGAGTCAGCATCTGCTCCACCTGCGTCCCCTGAGTGTGCGCAAGCAGATCGTGGGGAGGTGGCTGGGGTGCAGCCGGCGCAGCAGAGGACAGAGCTCTGTTGGGAAGGCAGGGAAAGGAGAGAAAACTTCAACACAAATAGTTCAAGTGTTTCGAAGTTAAAAATAAAACTATATCACAAGGGGCAATGTGACCAGGCTCAGCTTACGACTTTTTCGTTCCTCGGTATTTATCGACACTCGGTCTCTACTGGAGTGGCATTTAGCAGGGGAAACCAGATGGGAAGTGTGGTTTTATATCAATGGGTTTTCTTTCCCTGGAGGAAGGAGGAAAATCCTTTTAAGAAGGATCATTTTTCAAGGCCAAAGCAGCCTCTCAGACTCCTGCATGTGCAATAGGCAGGTCCAGCTGTGCTGGAGGAGGCTGGCGGAGAATTCAGGACGGGCCGCTGCTCTAATTATAACCATGCTTCTCACCCAAACCTATCACTGGCTGAAGCAGCAACTTGTGCAAGTGACAAGCTGTCCTGCTTCTGTATCTCCTATTTCTTGTCATGACAAGTAAGTGGCTGTCCTCTCTTAGTCCTTGTCTTTTCCAGGTGGCTGGGAAAGGGAGAGTTTGTAATTCAGAAATCTGGCATAGAGGTAAACCCAGTGTGAGAGAATTAGAGGTGGTAGAAGCCTTAGCTATCGTTTAGCCCAACTTCCTCTTTCTACAGACAAGGAGACAGAGGTTCAGAGAAAGTAAATTGTTCACCTAAGGTCACACAGGTCACTAGCGGAAGAGCCAGAGGAAAGACCCGTTTAGTTCTTCGAACTCCCAGTCTAGTGTTCTTTATCTTATTCTCTTGCAATAAACTCATTTGGCTATCTTCTGAGGAAAGAAAATATAGAATCCTGAATTTATTAATTTCTAAGTATGTGGTTTTGACCAAGTTACTTAACCACTCTCTCAGTTTTCCCAGTTATGAAATGAAAATGATAACACTTGGTGTGACTACATGGAACTGTATTAACACATTAATTAATGCATTAATATGTTAAATACATAAAGCACATGAATGTGTACCCCATACCAAGTGCTCCATAATGTTAGCTGTTATCTGAATGTATCTGAATGCATTCTGACTAAAAAAAGATATGCTAAATTCTGCTGTAATTAGCAGTCACTGAATTCCCCTTTCGCCCGCATTCTTCAATGCATGAAAGTCCGTGTAGGTACACTTACTTGGAGTGAGCAACTGACAGTTGAAAATTGTAAAAATTTCCTATATTGATCTTGTATCTCAAAACTTTATTGAACTCATTTATTAGTTCTAACAGTTTTCTTGTGGATTCCTTAGGATTTTCTCTATAGAAGATCCTGCCATCTGTGAATTGAAGTATTTTTACTTCTTTCCAATTTGGATGCCTCTTATTTCCTTTTCTTGCTATACTGCCCTGCCTGCAACTTCCAACACTGTGTTTATCAAAAGTGGTGAGAGTGACTGTACTTGACTTGTTCCTGATCTCAGGGGGAAAGCATTTAGTCTTTCACCAATAAGTATGATAGTACCTGTGGATTTTATAGATGGTGTTTATCAAGGTGAAGGAGAGGAGTTTTTAGTTTGTCCTAGTTTATTGAGTGTCTCTGTTATGAAAGGGTGTGGAGTTTTGTCAAATGCTTTTTCTGTGCCTGTCAAGATGATCGTGTGATTTTTGTCCTTTATTCTATTAATATTACGTATTACATTGATGGATTTTTATATGTTGAATCAACCTTCCATTCCTGTGGATAAACCCCACTCGTGGTACATAATTCTTTTTATATGTTGTTGGATTACATCTATATTTGGAAGAGATAGGTTGACCATCTCTAATCTGAAATCTGAAATGCTTTAAAATTCAAAACTTTTTGAGCACCAGCTTGACACCACAAAGGAAAATTTCACACTTGACCTCATGGGAAGGATCACAGGCAAAATGCAGTCAAAACTGTTTTATGGGCAAGATTATTTAAAATATTGCATAAAATTACCTCAGGCTATGTGTATAAGGTATATATGAAACATACATGAATTTCACGTTTATTTTACTTAATTTTTTTTCCTCGACACAGGAAACAAGAATTTCATTTTACTTGGGTCCCATCCTGGTCCCAGGCATTTTGGATGAGGAATACTCATCTGTAGTCTGTAGCTTGCTTGTGATATCTTTGTTCAGTTTTGGCATAACAGAATACCTGAGACTGAGTAATTTGTAAAGAACAGAGATTCATTTCTTACAGTTCTGAAGGCCGGGGAGCTCAAAACGGAGGGGCTTGAATCTGGTGAGGGCCTTTGTGCTTTGTCATCCATGGTGGAAGGGTGAGAGAATGACAGAGCAGGTGGGGGGAGGGAGGGCAGAGGAGGAGGGGAAAGAGAGGGAAGAGGGAGAAAGGAAAGGAGAGGAGGAAAAGGCTCAAACTTGTCTTTTTAGCAGGAACTAACTCTTGAGATAACTAACCCACTCCCAAACTAATGGCATTAATCCATTCATGAGGGCTCTATTTATCAATGATCATCTCTTAAGGTCTCACCTCTCAACGCTGTTGCATTGGGATTAAGTTTCAACACATGAACTGTGGGGGACATGTTCATAACGTAGTGAGCTCTATTCACAGCATTTCTGTTCCTTGTTGAGATTTGGTATTTTGTGTCTTCCTTGGAATTGTCCATTTCATCTAATTTGTTGGCATTCAATTATTCACAGTATTTCTTTATAATGCTTTTGGTAGTAAAAATCTCCTTTTTAGTCTAACAATTTCTGTTTTCTTTTGGTCAATTTAGCTAGTTTTGTCATTTTGTTGATCTTTTCAAAGAACCAGATTTTGGTTTTATTGATTTTTCTCTATTGCTTTTCTGTTCTTTCTTTCTTTTTTCTTATTTTTGTCCCAAATGTGTTCACAGGAACTGTTCTTTCATTTCTGCTCTAGGCTTTATTTCTTTCTTTCTGCTTTCTTTGGAATTAGTTATTGTTAATCTCACATAATCATTATGCATTTGTCAAGTTTCCCAAAGAATTTTGTTAATTTCTGTTTCATATATTTTGGGTATATGTTATTAAAAGTATACAAGTTCAGAATTATACCTTTCAGATTGTTTCTTTTGTTGTACTTTATTTCCAACAAAGGGTTTTGCCTTAAAGTTTAATTTGGTAGATATTAATGAAACTATGCTAGCTTCTTTCCTGTTTAAAAAAATCATTGATTTGAAACCTTCCTTTTACATTTTTTTAAATTTTATTTTATTTTTGGAGATGGAGTCTCACTATGTTGCCCCAGCTGGAGTGCAGTGACATGATCATAGCTAAATGTAGCCTTGAGCTTCTGGGCTCAAGTGATCCTCCCATCTCAGCCTCCCAGGTAGCTGAGACTACAGGCTTGAGCCATCATGCCCGGCCCCTTCTCCACTATGTTTGGAGAACACACTTTGTATGATTTCAATACTTTTATTTATTTATTTGTTATTATTTTTTTAAAAATTGATACGGGGTCTCACTGTGCTCAGGCTGGTGTCGAACCGCTGAGCTGCAGCTATCCTCCCACCTCAGCCTCCCAGCAAGCTAGGATTACAGGTGTGAGCCACCATGCCCGGCCGATTTCAAACTTTTAAATTTATTATTTTCATTCAGATACAGTGAAAAAAAGGAAAATAAAATTTTAAAATAAAAATAAATAAATTTATTATTTTATGGCCTCAAATGCCTTTTATCAAGAACATTTTCTATGTCATTTTTTAAGATTTAAAGTTTTCTCCACAGAGGTCTTAATTTTCTTTGTTAATTCCTAGATACCTTAAATTTTTTATTGAGAGGTACTTGTTTTATTAACTTTCTTTATTACTGGTGTTGAGAAATGCTATTAATTTTGTTGATTATGTAGCTGGAAAATGTGCTAAAATGTCATTCTAAAAGTTTGATTTTGTTAGTTTCCCTAGATAATCCTCCCATCTTCAAAAATCTCTTTTACCCTCTCCTATGCCTGTTTTTCTACTTCTTACTATGTCTGGACTGTTGAACTATGTTAAAACTAATGGTGATGATGATTTCTCCTCAAATTTGAACTGAAAATCCCTTTTTAAAACCCCCAGACATAAAGACTGGAAATAAAATGTAAGTTTATAACCTTCTGTCATCAACAGTGGATGACCCCAAAAGCCACTGTCCCTCTTTTAAAAAGTCCAAGACAGCTTTGGGAAAAGGGAATTTTGGAGTCTCATTGGCTAAAGGACTAGGAAGACTTCTCCCCAGAGAGGATTATGAGGCTGATTGTGTAGTGCTGAGCTATATGTGGAAAACTCTAGTTAAATTACAATATTTCCATGGAAATCAAGAGACAAAGACCCAGACATTTGGGTTAAAAAATCAAAGGAAATAAAAGAGTCATATACAAGAGGCAAGAAGATCTCTCTTCTAAATGGTCTGGTATTTATTAGTACTTTGATCTGAGAAATCCAAAGTCTACCATATTGGAGGTATTCCAGAATTCCAGGCTGTCTCTTAGACTTTAATCTTCAAAGCTTTGGCTCGTCATACTGGACCAGGCTTGCCTAGGACATAGACCTACAGCTGGAATAGCAAGGGTGCTGATCAAGGAACCCTATCCTTATATCTGGGACTTTGTGGGTGAGAGATACTGATATAGACAGTGGAAGGAACAGGGTATCTCATCCTCATCAGGAAAACTGTACATTTCTATGATTTGGCCTATGTCATAAGCATCAGGGAACAAAGGAGGAACAGAGGCCACCAGCCTCTCCAACTGAAGATCCTGCATTTGGAAATCACTTGTGGGACTCTCAGTGAAGGTACACCCACATGCCCAATTGGAAGGATCCAAAGACTGAGGTGCAAAGTAGCTGCAGAAACCTGAAACCACAGGAAAAAAAGAGTAAGGATGGGCGAGTATTCTGGATGAAGTGGGCATATTCATCATCGGAAGAATCTGGTTTGGTTGCTTTGATGATTGCTGTTGCTGCTGCTCTTGCTGCTGCTTCTGCTGCTTCTTTGATTTGAATCGTCTGTTCCTGAACCAAACCTGGGAGTGGGGGAAGAGGGGAAATTGTGGTCTGTTCATGGAGAAGTCATTTGACAGCCAGATGATGACCTTCATGTCCTCCTCTCCAAGTCACCATGACACTGGCTTCTGCAAGAGCAGAGTGGAGTGAATAGGAGGGATGATGAAGATCAGGACTGGGACCCCAGGAAGGAAGGAAGGAAGAAAGGGGTGTGTTTCAGAGATTGTGCTGGGGGGTCAGGACAGGGTCCTGAACTCTTGAGAAGAGAGGTTAGTTCAGGGATCTAGGCAGAGGTGGGGAGTTAGAACTGAAAGATTTTCAGGGATTATTTTAGGCAGCCTCTACCATGAGGAATACTCTAACAAAAATGTTATGGGCTTTAGCAGACTCAGAGGTCAGAGGGGGTTATTTCTTTTTTGGTAGTGTTATCAATAAACAGATTGCAGGGTTTTCCTTGAAAACACTAAGGAGTTTACCTGTATCAAAGCCCTTCCTCTATTTGAGCTCTACAGTATAAGTGTTAAAAACAATATTTCTGGCGTTTTAATTCTAGTTGTACTACTTATTATCTCTGTGACCCAGTCATTTTGCCTCAACCTCAATTTTTTTCTTATCTTTCAAACTGCATTATAGTGAGGCCAACACATGCAATGTGCCAAGTTCAGTACCAGTTCAGTAGGTACTCAATAAATGAAAGGCTATTACTGTGTTAGGGAGGGAATTTGCAGGTTGACTAGTAGACCCTGGTTTGGATGGGGTAGCAAGCACACCCCAGGGGATCAGACCTTCACTGTTGACTCCGGTAGGTTGAGTTCCAAAGCCAGTTCCTTCTGGAGATTTTTATGTGGGAACATGGTCTGGCCAAACAGAGCCTCCAGCTTTTCATACTGTTCTTGAGTGAATGTGGTACGTTGCTGGTGTTTCTTCGATGTTTCTGTAGGGCAGAGATAGAGAGAGGGTGATTACACTTACTGTACAGATCCCCACCCAACCCCCCCCCCAAAAAAAAACCCACAGCTGTAACCTCCCACACCTTCCCTCCAACCAGGCTTAGGATCCAGAAGATAGAGATCCCAGATCCCGACTCTGGATGGCTGAGCCCTGTGTAACAATGCTCTGTTCTCTGTTTTCTGAAATTTAGTTTGTCCCGTTTAGGAAATGGGTTACCTCTTCAATTTTCTCCATACTCAGTCTGTTCACTCTGGAAACTGGCTCCCTTGAATTTCAATTTGGCCTGCACTTTAACGTTTTCTGTTTTAATTTTTCTCTAGTACTCAGTCTTTCTATTCTACCTAACCTCAGGGCAGTAGACAGTGGCTTACCTCTTCTCAAGCTCTCTTTTACACATTGTTTCTGCTAGAAACCAGGAATAAACGTCATATGTCTGCACCTAAGTATAACACACTCTTCAGAATGAGTCTCTTCTCTTTATTTATTCATTCAGGAACCTAGTCCATCTTGCCTGGCAAATGGGCTTTTTCTTTTATAGCATTTCTGAAGCTCTATTCACTCTTTTGGGAAAAGGGTCATAAGAAATGAAACATAACTAAAAATGTAGGGAACGTTGAAAAATTATAGCATATTTTAAAAAATGGCAATGAAGAGGAAAAGGAATTTTTCTTTAAAAAATAGAATTACCAAAATCAGCTAAAAAAGAACTACAGACCCTGAATAGACTGATGACCACACACAAACACAGGTAAGTTATGGAATTCAAGGCAATGCTGTGCTGATTCTCCTGTTATATACTCTGTTTCAATAAAAGGAAAAGGGGTCTTCCAGTTGGGCCTCACTGCCTCACTTCTTGTACTTAAAGTTCATAATACCAATACCCAAACCAGGCAAGAATAAATACTAAAAAAAAAAAAAAACAACTATAGGCTAATACCACTTATGAACATAGATGGAAATAACCTATATAAAGTATATTTAATCCCATTTTAAATGTACATAATTCTATAATGTAGAATCTTATTTTTGCAGTTACCACCTTATTTTCGCAGTTCATATATATGTATTTGAAATCAAATATATACAAAATTTAGAAATATTGACTTTTTTCTGTTCGCATTTAATAAAACTATTCTGTTCAAACTGTATTTACCTGAAATAGCCATATCTTTGACACCCTGAGCCTATTCTTTTAATTTTTAATAAATAACATAGTTTTACCAGGCACATAATCTTTACTTTCAAATAAGTAGTTTCTGATACAAAATAAGTACTTTTGGGACGTGTTTATGGAATGCTATTACTGGGAATTTTGTTCTAAGCCACAAGAAACTTATTTATAGAATATGAAGATAACCGTTTTCCCCTTACATTCATTCTATAGGGTTATATTTATGATTTCCACAGCCTAATTACTTACTGTAAATTGTTTTAAAACAAGAAATTGATTTATTCATTTCTTTGGATAAACAATATATGCAAATAGTACAAAATTGACACCCTCTCCATTCCTCAGCTAACCAACTGTTCTCTAGAGCTGCTCTATTCAATATAGTAGCCACTACTCCAAGTGACTATTTTATATATATATATATATATATATTTTTTTTTTTTTTTGCACATTCAGAGAAACTTCTCTAGTAATGAACTATAGAAATGATCCCTTAAAGTATAGTCTTTCCAAATGACTATTAAGCATGAGAAATGTGACTAGTTCCACTGAGGTACTGAATTTATTTTATTAAATTTTAATTAATTTAAATTTAACAAACTGATACTTAATCCAGTTTTGGGGAAGCATTTTAGTATGCTTGCAACAACTTGGGTATGTGAAACTACTTTTTCAACTGTAAATTTTAGATGAAATCCAAATGCAGATCAAATATTTCTGATGAAATTAGCATTTAGATTGAGATACGCTCTTATGTGTAATGTAGTCACTGAATTGCAAAGTCTCTATCTGAACAAAATAATGTAAACTATCTCATTGGACTATATTTTGTCTGTTTAACAAAAAATGTTTATAGTTTGTTAGTATGTTCTATTCAATTATATATGCATTGTCTAATTATTAAAAGTAAAGGTAAAAGCTTTAAACTTACCTATTTGTGTATATCCAAATAACATATAAAAGTAAATTAAATGAACAAAAAGCTTATAAATGATAAAGGAAAAAACTGATTTTTGCGTGTGTGTTTAGCTTTTGCATTCTCTTGAATCATTATTAGCTTGCTTCTACGTTTATTTAAAATATCATCCCTTTAAGTAAGACTAACAATTTTGCACTAAGCTTTATATCCATATCTTGATGTAATAACCAGTCTTTTCTGACAACTCCTTTTTTGGCTTTTTCAAATGGATCTGGGAGCTGTTGGTTGGTTGTCACTTCCCGCTTCTCTGTGCATGAAGACGCAGAAGGAAGTCAGCAAGACATTACCAAGGCTGCAGAGGAGAAGCCCCAAATGTCAACATATACACACTGGAAAGATCAGCAGACCATTCTGAGAACAGCATCTGAAACGGAGAGTAGTTCTGCAGACTCCAATTTATAAGTGAGTGCAAAGAACCTAGGTACAAAACTAGTAGAAGTAGGGGGAAAACTGCATTTGTATTCTGCTGGGATGGACTGCTGAACACAAAATAAACAATACAGACAAAAGGAAGGAAAGGTTCAGATAAAAGGAAGAGGCAGATTTCTGACAACTTGAAAAAGCAACAAAAAAGGAAACTCTAGAGCTGAAAATCTTCCTGGCCCACCCTTCACTTTTGAAAGCACAGGAAAACTCTTTTCACACAAAAAATGCACAAAAGAAAGGATCACAGCAGTGGTAGTAGCAGTAACTATACCGCAGCAATAGACAAGTGAGATATTGAGCTACCAAGAATCGAGAGACCCTGTCTCAAAAAAATAAAAAAATCAAATATGATAAACATACAAGATATTTAATCCCTTCTAGGTGGTCTATTTTTATTCAAACCTTGTAACTACCCACTGTGAGGGAAAGGACAGGGAGCTCCTAAGAGAAGAGGGTCAGACTAGAGGGAGGGTACAGAGGAACTGTACTCTCTGCAACTGGCTTGAGCCTGTGGTATCAAGTGCATGCTGGAATCACCCATGTTGATTAAAGTGTGAGGCTGACAAGTCAGAAGGGACGTTATTCATCAGGGGTATTGTGGAAATAAAAATTACACACTCGAAAATATTTTCAGTCAACCTTGGCTAAAGTAAAAATTAAAGAAAGAAACTATGGGTTGATTTGGTACTAGATAAGGAAAAATAAAAAAGCCCGGAAGCTAGGCTTTGAATTATAAATACTTTAATAATTCTAAATGCAGAGCTAAGTTATTTTTCAGGGCATGGTAATAGGGAAAATTAGGATATAGAATGATCGTATATGTACAACTCTCAATTATACCCCAGGAAAATTCATGTCCACATGGGCAAATTTCTTCTTGAGATTTAAATGTATACATGCTGTGTCTTCTGTAAACCTAAACCTATTTTCCAATCAATAAGCTTAAGGAATCTATGGTATGAAAATTGCACCATGGAAAAATTTTTAACCAGTAATCTCTGAATCATATATGTTTAACAGTAGAAATTTTGCTCTTAAACTACATTTTTCTGCTCTCCTCCAAGGTGCCAAAAGGAAAGGTCAAGGGGAAAAAGGTAGCTTTGACCCCTGCTGTCAGGAAGCAGCAGGAGGCCAAGAAGGTGGTAAATCTCTTGTTTGAGAAAAGGCCTAAGAATTTTAGCATTGGACAGGCCATCCAGCCCCAAGTGACCACACCTGCTTTGTCAAGTGGCCCCACTACCTCAGCTGCAGTGACAAAGAGCTATTCTCTATAAGTAGCTGAAAGTGCCTCCTGCGTTCAACAAATTCACCCGGGCCTTGGACCGCCAAACAGCTGCTCAACTGCTTAAGCTGGTCCACAAGTACAGGCCAAAGACAAAGCAAGAGAAGAAACAGAGACTGTTGTCCCAGGCTGAGAAGAAAGCTGTCAACAAAGAGAATGTCCCCACTAAGGGACTATATGTCCTTTGAGCAGGATTAATACTGTCACCACCTAGGTGGAGAACAACAAGGCTCAGCTGGTGGTGACTGCACGTGACATGGATCCCGTCGAGCTGGTTGTCTTTCTGCCTGCCCTATGTTGCAAGATGGGGGTCTCTTACTGAAGACAAAGGAGCTCTGGCTAAGCTAGTGGAAATTGTCAGAACCAATTATGACAAGAGACAGGAAGAGATCTGTTGTCACTGGGGAGGCCACATCCTGGATCCCAAATCTGTGGCTTGCATTGCCATGCTGTAAAAGGTAAAGGCTAAAGAACTTGCCACTAAACTGGGTTAAAGGTACACTGTTGAGTTTTCTGGATATAAAAATAATAAAAATTCTCCTTTGAAATAAAATTAAACCATATTTTTGTAAGAATGTCATCATGAACACATTACATAAATTCTTCACCTCAGTCCCATCGAGCATAAAAAGGGAAGGCTAAGTGTATCTACTCTATAATAGTGTTTGTAATACCTGAGTATTAATGTAAGGGCATTAATGCAAATCACTAG
The DNA here is from genome assembly GCA_004363605.1 of Indri indri. Lineage (NCBI taxonomy): Eukaryota > Metazoa > Chordata > Mammalia > Primates > Indriidae > Indri > Indri indri. The sequence goes on along the minus strand of RJWJ010018219.1, from coordinate 20,459 downwards.
AATAATGTGTGGCACATTGTATGCACAATATAAATGTTTTCTTTTATTAATTTTATTATTTTAGAGTATTTGTCACTGAAAATGAAGTCTTTTTAAAGTTACACCCTATATCGAACATTAGTTGTATAATAACCTATCGCATTTCCAATGATTAACTCACTGCCTATGACCCTACTGATCTTATAATAGTTAAGCTCTGCATATCAACTGTAAGTTAGGAAAGTATTACCAATTAATACATGTAATTTAAAAAAAATTATTAATTCTTATTCTTTTCTGATATTATTATATAGACATACACTTTTCCTTGTAACTTACAAAATTATAGTTTATGAATATGTTAACATATAGGGAGTACACCACAAAAATTATACAAAACCTGTTTTTAGTGACTACCTCAGAGAAGAGGAAGTGGAATAGAACTGATAGGAATGGTCATCCAGTGCTTAAGCTTCATCTCCATTAGCTGACTTTAGTTTTTAGTAAATGATACTAAGTTATATACTATTTAGTTAGAGAGCATGAAGTTGGAAGGAGCTGCTAGAAAAAGTGTATTTATAGGGGAGGAGAGGCAAGAAGATGGCAGACGAGAAACACCTTCAGCCAAAGCATCTCTGCAAGGATGAAAAGAGATGAAAAAGAAAAAATCATACATCCAAACATAGATCAGATGAGGGTCAGAAGGAAGGGTGCCTGAACCTACTGAGACTCCACAGGAAGAGGCTGTGTAGAGGAACTGTAAGAAGAAAGGCAACAAAAGGGATTAAACCGAGAGGCTTCGAGATCAGCGAGAGGGGTAGGTGGAGTGGTTAAAATTCCCCTCCCTTGCATCTTGGATTGCTGGTGGGCTCCCAAGCTGCTGCTGACACCAGCCAACAGACTACTGTTGCCAGTGAGTGGAGAGCATCTCGCAGACAGGGCACCAGGTTCCCAGCTCCCTCAGGGTGCCTCTCGCCCCACAGACCCCATCCGGTTGACAGGCACCATATTATTTCTCTACCCACCAGACACCTTTGTCCTTCCTGGGGGGCCTCAACTCCTCAGGATCCATCTTGCTCATCCCCATATAGACATTTCCCAACTCTGGCCCAGATTGCAGGAGCCACAGGGGTCCAGTGGGTCCTGGGAGATCCGTGGGACTCTAGAGCCTGGTCATTCTGGGAGGCTTTCCTTTTGGGGCCCTGCAGTGGACTGAGGGGTGCTCAGATTGTGAACTCCCTAACCGCCGGTCCTTCCTGGTGCTACTTGTCTGGTGACTCCTGCAGAACAGGAAAAACCCCAAGGCCGAAGGAGATTGATCCAGCTTGGGCCTCTAGGGGTAACTCGGGACCAGTATTCTTCTCCCTGGCATGGTCTGGGATTGATCTCTTGGGCCTGGGGGACAGGCCTGCGGGCCAGATCCCGCACACCCAGGACTTGATCATGTTGTCCGGGGGCACAGAGGGAATATATGTGAATTAGTCTACTGAGGTGTATGTGCCTTCAGGGGTAGATCAGAATGGGTCCTAGCGGCAGTGTGCTCGAGGGGTACCTCTCCTCCCATGAGAAGGCTACATTCCCAGCTCAGGCCGGGATCCTGGGCAGGGAACCTCCCAGCCCGCGTCATAGTCATAGGGAAGCTCAGCTGGCTTGAGGTCCTGCCTACCAACAGAAGTCCAGGAGAAACCTCGGAATAGGGTAGGGTAGAAAGGAACAAGGCCTGCTCCAGACTGCCAGACTGTGGGTCTCAGACAACCCCACCTCCACATGCAGAATTTTTGGCCGAGTGGGGCCACTTGGGCCCCTCCCTGGCAGCTTTGCCCAGAGGTGGGGAACAGACCTTTGACCCCTGCTAAAGGCATTTTTTATGGAGCTTGAGGGCAGGCTCACCCAACCCAGCCCCACCCAGCTTCACTCTCCCACCTGCCCCTGCCGAGGTGAAGAATAAGGACACACCTGGAAGTCCCAGAGTGCCACCCACCACCTGGAGCACTAGAGTGCTCCTCCAGAGGAACTAGAGCTGTTCCCAAGACCCAAAAACAACATTGCAGCTTGCTCCTCCTGGCCAGGCGCCACCTACTGACAAGGAGGTTAATCTGCATGTGCTTTTACTGCATTTACTGACTCATCACACATGGTGTGGTCAATTCCCGTGAACAAACACCACGTACCGATTCAGAGACTAAACTGGGCTGGTCATTATCTAAACAAAATCCAAAGGTAAGAAGCAATAGCTGCTCCAGATGGGAAGGAATCAGCGAAAAAACTCTAGATGTATGAAGAATCAAAGTGAAAGCACACCCCCAAAAGGGAACACCAGCTCTCTAGCAATGGATACCAACCAAAATCAGGACACTGAAAGGACAGATGAAGAATATTAAACATGGATTGTAAGAAAACTCAATGAAATGCAAGAAAAAATGTATACCCAACACAACGAAAACTCCAAAAAAATCCAGGAAATGAATGAAAAATTCACTAAAGAAATTGAAACATTAAAGAAAAATCAAACAGAACTTCTAGAAATGAAGAATTTATTCAAGGAACTACAAAACACAGTGGAAAGCCTCAAGAATAGGGTAGATCAAGCAGAAGAAAGAATCTCAGGGATTGAAGATAACACCTTTCAATTAAACAAGTCAGTTGCAGAGATAGAGCAGAGAAATAAGAGAAAAGTTGCAAAGCCTACAAGAAATGTGGAATTATCTGAAGACGCCTAACATAAGAATCATAGTCATCCCTGAGGGTGAAGAACAAAATACAAGAGGGTTGGATCAACTATTTGAGGACACAGTGGAGGAATATTTTCCTGGCCTTGCTAGAAATTTAGATATCCAGGTACAAGAAGCTCAAAGAACTCCTGGGAGATTCATCACAAGAGGCAAGCACCATGACACATAGTCATCAGACTGGCCAAAATGAACACGAAAGTGTTTATTAGTGTTAGTTATAAATCAAGACTTTTTAATAATGTGGCTGATGTATACCCTCATTTATTATTAGTGAGTATGTAACCTGATACAAGATTCAAGAGGAATTTAATCTTTTAATATACTTTATACCATTTAACTGAGAATATTTACTTTTAGGAAGTTAAAACATTTATCAATAGGTAAAATAACCTTTCATATATCCATAGCTTGGACTAGTACACAGTCATATATATATATATTCATGTGAAGGAAAATTTAAAATCTCAGGACCCCCCCACCCCCCAACTCCTTATGCAAAAGAGAAGATAAAGCCCAGAGGCTGAGTTATGTAACATCCTCTTCCAAATAAATAGGTGTTACTAACATTGTGCATTAGCCACATTCCCACAGAAAAGTGAAAGGCCTCCTATAGATCATTCATAGGTAAATTCTTTGCTGGCCTCCCATAAACGAGGACATGCTATTTGTAACTTTAGGTCTGCAGTCTTTAGTCTAGCTCCTAAAACTAAAGTCTTTTCAATTCCACGCTGATAATGTTGATTACAAGCTTATCTTCCAGGTACAGAACAGAGACAAGATCAGTGGTTCCTCCACTTACCTGGAGATGTCTGCATAATTGATTCTTCCTTCATTTTCTTTTTCTCTTCATTCGCCTTATCTTATGTAAAATGTAGATTTCTTGGGCACTAACTAAAGTCTCACAAGAATGTAGCCATTTACCTTATTGCCTACCTGTCCCTCTTCCTACATGCCTTCCCCTCCCTTTAATGAAATGCATAAATACTAAACCTCCTGAAAACCTCTTTGGAATAACAGCCCCAGGAGGATTTGTGGCTTATGTGCCTTAAAGTGGGCTTAATGAACCGTGATCGATTGAGATCATTGCCCTAGTCACTCATTTCTGTTGGTATGTACATATTTTTTAAATGTGGTAAAGTATACATAACAAAATTTACCATCCTAACCGTATTTTTGTATACGGTTCAGTAGTAAGTACATTCACATTATTGTCCAACCAATCTCTAGAACGCTTTTCATCTTGCAAAACTGAACACCCTATACCCATTAAACTCTCCATTCCCTTCTCCCCCTAGTTTCTGGAAACCACCATTCTACTTTCTGTCTGTCAATTTGACTACTCTAGGTACCTCATAAATGTAATCATATAGTATTTGTCCTTTCGTGACTAGCTTATTTCACTTGGCATAATGTCCTCAAGGCTCATGCATGTTGTAGCGTATGACTGGATTTCCTTCCTTTTTAAGGTAATATTCCATTCCACCTTTTGCTGATACATTCATCTATTGATGGATATTTGGATTGCTTCTACCTCTTGTCTATTGTGAATAATGCTTCTATGAACATGGTGTGCAGATATTTCCTTGAGACTCTGGTTTAAATTCTTTTGGGTATATACCCAGAAGTGGAATTGATGGGTCATATGATAATTCTAGTTTTAATTTTTGGGATACTACCATAATATTTTTCACAGTGGCTACACCATTTTACATTTCCACAAGGGTTACAATTTCTCCATATTCTTGCCAACACTTGTTATTTTCTATTTCTTTGATAGTTGTCATCCCAATGGGTGTGAAGTGGTATATCGTTGTGATTTTGATTTGTATTTCCCTAATGATTAATATGCTGAGCATCTTTTAATGGGCTTATTATCCATTTGTATATATTCTTTGGAGAAATATCTGTTTGAGAACTTTGCCCATCTTTTTTTTTTTTTTTTTAAAGGCTGGTCGAGTGGAGAAGGAACAAAGGAATCTGTAACTGGTTGTGATCAATTAGTTGTAAACACCACTGCACTCGGATGAACTCTGCCCATCTTTTAATCGGTTTTTGTTGTTGTTGAGTTATGAGTTCTTTATATGTTGTGGATATTAACCCCTTATCAGATATATGACTCACAAAAATTTTCTCCTATTCCATAGGTTGCCATTTCGCTCTATTGATTTTGTCCTTTGATGCAGTTTTTAAATTTTAATGTAGACCAATTTATCAATTTTTATTTTATTGCCTGTGCTTTTGTTGTCATATTCAACAAGTCATTGCCAAATCCAGTGTCACAAAGCTTTTTCCCTGTGCTTTTTCTAAGAATTTTACAGTTTTAGCTTTTACATTTAGATCTTTGATCCGTTTTGAGTTAATTTTTGTATATGGTAAGGATGCAACTCCATTTATTTGCATTCGTATATCAGTTTTCCCAGCACCATGTGTTGAAGAGACTGTCCTTTCCCCATTGAATGGTCTTGGCACCCCTGTAAAAAATCATTTGACCATATATGTTCAAGAATGTATTTCTGGCTGGGAAGAGTTACACATGCCTATAATCCCAGCTACTCAGGAGGCTGAGGTGGGACGATCACTTCAGGCAGGGAGTTCAAGATCAGCCTGGGCAGCTTAGTAAGACCCCCATTTCAAATTAATTAATTAGATAAGCATAGTACTTGGGATTTTTCCCATGACCTTTTTTCAAAAAAAGAGTGTATTTCTGAACTCTGCTCTTTTTCATTGGTCATGTGTCTGTCTTTATGTTAGCACCACACGGTTTGATTACTATAATTTGTAATAAGTTTTGAAATTAGGAAGTATGAAACTCTCAACTTTGTTCATCATTTACAAGATAGTTCGGCTATTTAGGATCCCTTGAGATTTAGTGTGAAATTTTGGATGGATTTTTTTTTTATTTCTGTAAAGATCACCATTTAAATTTTTATAGGGATTACATTAAATCTGTAGATCACTTGGGTAGTATTGACATTTTCATAATAACAAGTCTTCCTATGCACATGGGGTATCATTTCATTTATTTGTTCTTTCTTTAATTTCTTTTGGCAACATTTTGTAGTTTTCAGTGTGTAAGTCTTTTACATTCTTGGTTAAGTTTCTTAGTATGCTATTATTTTTGATGCTACTCTAAATAGAGTTGTTTCTACAATTTCATTTTTCCATTTATTACTAGTGAATAGAAACACAACTAATTTTTGTACAGTCACATATTTTTTAAAAAGTTGACAATATGTACAAGTACAGGAAAGTCTCCAGGGTACACATTTCAGTATAACTTAATAAGATCCAAGTGTAAATAAATTTCTGTATACATTTATACACTACTACTCTACATAACAAGCTTCTTTTTTCTCACTTTCCCACAATATTGGGCCACAATATTCCTGCCTTGAAAAAGGAGCTTTCTTTATTTCTATCTGCATATGCTTCAGACTTTCTCTCCTACAAAAACATTCTCACTTGCTCTGTATCATGTGTTCTTATCTATCATAATGTCAATCAACCATGGGCCAAAAGCCCATTTGATTTGAAATGTTTAACTTCCCCTTTTATGATGGGAAGACTTTTTGAGTGGATTTTTAAAAATAAAATACAACAGACAATATCTGCTTTAAAACAAGTGCAAACTGCAATTATAGGGCCCCATGAGAAGAGTGCAATAGAAGGAGAGGGAGGAAAAAGGAGAATTATACTCACCGGGCCTAGCTGGATCTTGTGGTAACATCAAGTTCATGCTGGAATCATTCATGTTGATAGAAGGGTCTGGATGGAGAATCTCTGGGGTCGTTCTGTTCATCAGGGTTTCTGAAATCTGAGATGGAAGGCCTATATGACATAGGGAATGCCGATGAGCTAATTCATTAACTGGACAGCAATGTTCTCAAGGGGCCTGGGTTTGCTCTATGACCTCAGGCAAGAGGGGTTAACCTGCAAAGCTTCTGCCTCAGCTGGAAAACAATTCACTTTTATATTGTAGAGAAATAGTCCGGATGTATTTGTCAAAAAATTAAACTTTGGAAATATTAAAACAAATTGTGTGTGAATATCTTTGTGACTCAGAGTAGGGGATATTTCTTTGAGAGTGTTACAATCTACACATGAAAAGATAAATTAGAGATCAGATGACCACAGAGTTCTCATCGGAAACAAAGACAGACAGACAGTGGAATGAAATCTTTGTAGCGCCTAAAGGAAAGAACTGCCAACTCAGAATTCTATATCCAGGGAAAGTATCTTTCAAGAATCAAGATGAAACGAAGTCCTTCTCAGAACTGTGAGAAGCCATGGCCAGTGATCTGTTAAAGGAAGTTCTTTAGGCTGAAGATAAATTATATAAGAGGGAAAATTAGAACTTCAGGAATGAAGAAAAAGCCACATGTATGGCAAGTATCTCATTAAATATAATAGGATAAGTTTCTCATTATTTTAAATATATATGAATATTGAAAGCAAAATTACAAAGTTACCTAGTGGTTTTGTCTTGTTTTCTTTTAATTTTAAAATAATTGCAGACTCACAGGAAATTGCAAAAAAAAAAAAAATGTGCAGGGAGATGCTGTGTACCCTTCACCCAACCACCCCCAGTGGTGACATCTTGGGTAAATGTAGCACACTATCAAAACCAGGAAAACGAAGAATCACTGAGAGTCTATCTGTAAATCACAAGGTCTGACGCAATGTAATGCTCAAGGGAAGGGATCTATTGTTATTTAGAAAAGTAAATCAGACCATGTAATTGTATTGCTCAGAGTCTTCATTGACTCCTCAGTGCAGGTGGGATATATCCCACATCCTCTCTGATCCTGGCCTAGGGAGCCTTATAGGAACAGGCAGCGCTGCCCTTTGACCTGGGCAAAACAGTCCTTGTCTTGAATCCCTTCATTGAGTTCTATGTCTCTCAGACTTTAATAGGTACACAAACCACCTGGGAATCTTGTTAAAATAGATTCTGATTCAACAGGTCCAGGGTAGAGCTTGAGAGCCTGCATTTCTAACAAGCTCCCAGGTGATGCGGATATTACTGGTCTTCAAACAAGACTTAGCGTAGCTTTAAAAGGGCCTCTTTCTGTGTGGGTATGGAGTCTGCTATTATGACCTGGAATACTTGCCCACTTCTTAATCACACTCCACATATCACGGCCCACAGGATTTTTTGCTGCAGACTGCATGGTATCTTTCCTGAATTCATCCTCCTGAGGGGAGAACATGCTGTCGATGTGCACTCCCCTGGCTCAAGGGGGGACTGTTGGTCAAGCAGTGTCAACAGAGCCTGGATCTTGGACATACAGAGGCGTGGATGAGGGTGAAGGCACTGGGGCTGCAGCCAGCTCTTCCTCCATTGTCATGTTCTGTGTAGAACTTCAAGGAACCCAAGAATTCAAAATTTGAAACTTGACTTCCAGGAAGATATGTTTGTCAAGGTAGGCAGGGGAAGGTATTTTACTTAAAAGTTTGCTACCTTGATTTACAACTTTTAAATAGATATATGGTATGTGGGCCTGAGTTGTAGTCTGTCTTGGCCCTGCAAATGTTAGACACTGGCCGAGCTCTCCCCTCTTCTCCTTGGTTGTGTTCTGGCCGCACTGGACTCCCTTCAATCTTTGAACAAATCATGATTCTCCTGTTTCCAGGTATTTGCAGATGGTCTTCCCCACTATTGTCTCCCATTAATACCAAGTCAACACTCACCTGTAATTTCTCAGTTTAAACTTCTACAAGCACTAACCTGTAGAAGCTATCACTTCACAATGTCCCCTAAGCTCGCTCTTAGCATTGTGTGCTTTTCCTTCTAAAAGCAATTACGACTTCTCTTTACCCATTTATTTTTCGGTTCCTGCTTCATTGTACCTTTATTTCACCTTTGGAAACAATTAGCTATGAGGAGGTAACGTGTCAGTGGAAGGGGAACATAGATTATTTTTGTTTCTGCTGGGAAAGAATTTACAGAAGAGGTGCGGAGAGAGGGGGAGAGAGAGCATGGGGAGGAGAAGGGAAGAGGGACGGGCAATTACTATGAAAGTTCAGATGACCCAGGGCTGAAATTCTCAAAGTGTGCTCTGCAGGCCCTTGGGGGTCCCTGAGGGTTTTTCAGGAGTTCTTCAAGTCAAAGTTATTTTCATAATAATATTGTTACTGTTTCACTTTCATTTTATTTCACAATTTTACAGTGGAACACATTTAGAAGAGCTTCATAACTCATAGACCAGTATTTCGCAAAGGACCAGTGTGTAATGTTACAATATCATGCATGGGTACAAGATTCACTCAAAGTTCAAAGTACACCAGTGGGTTTTAATGTGACAGAGTATGAAAGGTCCATTGATACAATTTCAAATTTCACATTGCAACTCATCTTTAAGAAACTACCACTTGTCGAGTTTGTGTTGTAGTTTCAAAGGCTATCCACAATTATCCCAAAAGCTATTAGAACACTCCTTGCTTTTCTAACATCAGATATCTACATATGGTCAGACTTCCTTCTTACACTTCAAAAAAAATAATATAAAAGATGAATGCAAAAGCAGAAGAGAATTCTGTCTTCTATTAAGCCAAATTTACTATAATGTAAAACAATGCCATTGGCCTCATTATATTTTTAAGGAAAATATAGTTAATATGTAATGCATTTATCATTTTATTTTGAAATGAATTAATAAATAGATTTTAAGTTCTCAATTTTCATTTTGAATGTGGTTAATAGCTATAGATGTAACCTACAGAAACAAAAATTCTTTGTGGTCCTTGATAATTTGAGAATGTAAAGAGGTTCTGAGATCAAAAAGTTTGAAATAACAAGGGATGGGCCAGGGCTTGACATTTGATTGAAAAGAAATTCAGCTGGGCACTGTGGCTCATGCCTGTAATCCTAGCACTTTGGGAGGCCAAGTCTGGAAGATTGCCTGAGGCCAAGAGTTCAAGACAAGCCTGGGCAATATAGCAAGACCCTGTCTGTACAAAAAATAGAAAATTAGCTGGGCATGGTGGCACACACCTATAGGCCCAGATGAGGCAGGAGGATCACTGGAGCCTGGGAGTTTGAGGTTTCAGTGAGCTATGATGATACCACTGCACTCTATCCCAGGCAACAGAGTGAGACCCTGTCTCAAAAAAAAAAAAAAAAAAAAAAAAAAAAAAAAAAAAAAAAAAAAAAAAAAAAAAAAAAGAAGAAGAAAAGGAAATTAAACTTAACAAAGCATCTGTTCTTCAATACAATCTGCAAAGTAAATGTAGTAATAAAATGATGCAATAACATACAATAGCAATATTACAATATTGCATGATGTATTAATATAGTATATAAAATATTAATAACATTTGGTTCCCATATCAAGTGCCTCAAAAAACAAAACAAATTAAATGAAATAACATTTGGAGATGCTTCCCATGTGTCAGATATCCAAGTGCTTCATATACATGATTCTTTTGATCCTTGAAAAACACATGGGGTAAAGTATAATTATTATCAACCTCCTACAAAGGAAGAGAGGAAAGGTCTTAACATTTGGGAAGCTAGAGGAAAAGCATAGCTGGGAGTGAATCAGGTCCTACTGACTCTTGTACACATAATCTAAACCTCAGCCCACTTTCCCAAGAAGGGTGTTGGGAGTCTGCAGCTTAAATTAGCACATTGAACAAAGAAGCAAAGGATTCAACTGGACTAGTGTTTTTCCTGATCAGGGCTATGGAGAGCATAAGACAGAATTCCTAGCAGGAGCACTGCATTTACTCAGCAAATATTTATTGTCTGCCTCCCACAAGTGGGTACTTAGGTAGGTCTGTTGATTCTGCAATGAATGAAGCACACAAATAGTTGCCATAATGGAGCTTATATTCTAATGAGGATTTGCAAAGGCAAGGCTAGCACAGACTGGGAAAGTTTGGGAGTCCTGCAGAACCGACACCCACCCTCAGTAACAGGAGTCTCACGTTCACTCCCTGATTTTCACGAGGCAATCAGACCTTCTGACCTTCCTTCTGTCCTCAGCCTACAACCCTTTCTCTATCATCTCCCTCCAGTGTGACCCTGTGAGTGATTCTCATCCTTCAATCTTGCTCTTTTGATCTTCTGAATCCTCTTTGACCAGTTAAAACCCCACATTCTGCCCCTCCTACCTCCTCCCTGCCTCCCCATCTCCCCCTGCTTACCTGTTGTGAATGCCCTTGGAGTATCCATTTTCAATTCTGCTTGGTGTGTCTCTCTGGAAATGCAGTCTCTTTAGGATGTCCTCATGGAGAAAGACCATGTGTTTAAATGTAAGTTTTGATTCAATCAGACCCCTCCCCTGTACCACCCAGACACACCCTGATGTCCCGCCCTTCATTCATTCAGTAAAAGTTTGCTGATAGCATAGTACAAATGTTGCTGGAAACAGAGTCATTATTCTTCCTATTGTCAAACTTCCTACCTTTGACAACCCTTCAAGCTAGCTCTCGTGTCCTTTTGATGCAACCACCTCTTCACTTTTACACTTGTTTAAAGTTGTAGGTGTGTTATCTTCAAAATAGTAATCCAATCTGAAAATTTTAATATGGATGATTTAATCCATTCATGTTTGAGAGGATAATGATTAGTAATATAAAGTAGTTCCTTATCCATGGTTTTTCTTTCTGAGGTTTCAGTTACCCCCAGTCAATTGTCTTCCAAAAATATTAAATGGACTATCTAAGCATCTGGCTCATGCTTTTTCTTGACCTTTAATTTTATTTTCTCTGTAATGCCTTGCCCACTCGCCCCTGCCACCATCTTCCTCAAACTGACTGAAGTCTTTCTCATTCAGCCATCTGTTCATTTGTTGTATTCATTCATTCATTTATTCATCACTTATTTATTGAGTGCATCCTGGTGGCAAGCACTATTCTGGGACTGAGTGGGGATCAATTTTGACCATAACAGACTTGACTCCTGTTTCATGCTATGGCAGCACCATCGGCGTGCTGGCCTGGGCTTCTCCGGACTAGGGAGGGGTCTCTGACGCCCTAGCCCTATCTGCTTCTCTGCCAGCTAGGCCAGAGGGCACAAGTCTTAGATTAAGGTATAAGATCTAGAAACAAAACACCAGAAGAAAAAAATTTTTAAAAAAAGAAAAAAATTAAAATTAATATTAAAAACCAAAAAAAAAAAAAAGAGCTCATGCTCTGCATCCTACCAAAGAGACAGAAAGTCACCATGTGACAAGAGTGAGAAATGTGCCCAAAGTAAAGAAAATATAAAGCTACAAACAATAGGAAAGAAAAAATTTCAGCATTAAAGGCTGAATCCAGGGAAATGGGATAACCATTGGCAAGTATTCCAGAAAGAGAACGCAACACATACAGAGAAACCTCACAATTTAGCCCAACATCTCTCTCAAAATCTCTTATTCTTTCTCAGTATCTCACTCTCAATGTGCCTTAGCTGTCTATGCCCACCGATTTCTGCTACTCCTGTCTGTTGCACTCCTCTTTACCTGTCTCTTCCTTCCTCCTTTCCTCCCTTTCTCTATTTCTTCTTCTTCCCCCTTCCTCTCTCTGCATCTCTTTCAAAACTCAATTTATCTCTCTCATAGACTCAATATTTTCTCAGTTTCTCTCTAATTCTCTCATTTACTCTCTCCAAATCTCTGACAGTGTCTCCCTCTGATATCTGTTTCTCAACATTTTTTTCAAAATCCATATCAATTTCTGTTTATTTCTGTCAATCTTAATCTTGCTCTTTCATGATCTCTTTTACTTATTTTACCTATACAATTTCTTCTCTCTGTCATATACATACTCTCTCTTTTTCTTGGTATTTCTATATTTCTTTTGGTACTTTTCTCTTGAGATCTCAATTTTGTCAATCCCTCAATCTTTCTCGATTTTCCTCTGAAATACTAAGCCATCATGTCTTTCCTGGGTGACTATAATGGCTTTCTCACTGGTCTCACTGCCTCTGTTCTTAGCCACCCCTGACCAGCCCATCTCCCAACCACGAACATACACCCACTCCCTTCCCCCAAAGCTTGCCATTAAATGATGAATTTAAGAAATTGATGTGTCATTTACATTTCAGTCTTTCAAGTTTGGTTCGTTTGAGTCCAGTCTTCCAGAAATGGATCCACTCAGTATCTAAAAATTTAACCAAACTACAAGTCAGTTGACATTTACTTTATATACACTATTTATCATGTGTTGCAGAGAGTGCACTGAATGTTGGTGACACAACGACAAATAAGAATGAAAAGGTACCTGGGAGGGGAGATACCATGATCACAAAGGTAGTTTTCCCAGGGTGAGGCTCATCCATTGCACTCTAGGTGTGCCGCCCCCTGCGATTTCCCCAAATGCGGGAAACTCGACTGCATAATTTGTGGTAGTGGGGACTGTGTTTGCGCTTTCCCCTGGTTTAATAATTTAAAAAAAAAGAATGAAAAGGTCTCTGCCCACATGGAACTTGGAATCTAGCAATTTGTTTGGCCAATAGGCACATGGAAAGATAATCAAAAGGAAATCCCATTTAATCCAAGAATTAAATCACCTTTCTTTTTCCTCTATTTCTCTTGTTTAAAATATGATGCAAGGGTAGGTATTGTTGGCACACTCATTCATTTATTTTAGGTGACCATCATTAACATTTTATAGGCTCATATAAACTTTTGACCCATTATTCGTATTCAAAGGAATTTATAAAAAGCTGAAAAATATGCTTTAAAGGATAACTACACAATAATATTCATTATAGTATTTGCTTTATTGTCAAAATTTTGGAGTTAGGGTCACATTCTAAGGTAAAAATATGCACAAATTAAATTAAATTAAAAAAAGAAAAAAAATTGGAGTAAAACTAAATGTCTACATATAGTAGAATAGGCAAATACGTAATAATACATTCATTATATGAATTCTCTATGACAATAAAAATGAACTTGGAAAACATATTTTAAAATATAATGAATTAATATATTTATGTTTCCTCATCTCCTTCAAGTGAATGCAAATTCTTTGAGGTCAGGAACCTTGTATATAGTAATTGTTTACTGCTTTATCCCTAGAGCCAACAATTGGTTTAGAACAAAGTTAAAAAACAGTTGTTTCATAGATGGATACATGGATGGATGATAGATGAATGAGTTAACAGATACCAATATGGGAAGATTATTTTTTTAACAAGAAAATGTATTATACTTGAAAGCAAAAGGCCAATAAAGGAAAAAATTTAAAGAGAGGATGCAAACTGTTAACAGGGATTGGGATTCCATGGAACATTCACTTTGTCCATTACTTTTATTTTTTACAAGAATGAGGAAAAAAAATGAAAAAAATCAGATTTTAAAAAAATTTTTTTTCTGAGACAGAGTCTCACTCTGTTGCCCAGGCTAGAATGCTGTGCTGTTGTCATAGCTCACAACCACCTCAAACTCCTGGGCTCAAGCAATCCTCCTGTCACAACCTCCTAAGGAGTTGGGACTACAGGCATGTGCCTCCACACCCACCTAATTCTTCTAATTGTAGTAGAGACAAGGTCTTGCTCATGCTCAGTCTGGTTTTGAACTTCTGGCCTCAAGGGATCCTCCTACCTCAGCCTCCCAAAGTTCTAGGATTACAGGTGTGAGCCATTGCGCCTAGCCAAAAAAATCAGATTTGTTGAATCCTTTCTCCATGTGCCCCCCATTTTCAGTCTGGCTTGTTGTGTGCTGAGTTTTACCTTGAGTGGATCCAGTGCAAAGGCCATCCCAGCTTTGCCCTCAGGCAGCTCCATCTTCTTTTACTCTGCCTACCTGCTTTCTTAACTGAGTAGGAAATGCAGATTCCTCCCTTATAGTTAGAGGCCAGTGTATGAAGAGGCAGGGGTGTAGGATTGCCTGTAGCACTGAGGGGAAGAAAACGTGCTGGGCAAGGGCTTCCTGAATGATAGCAAAGATTCCCAGCTTCAGAAATGAGCAAGGAGAAAATCGTCAGCAGGAGTAGAAGCCCATGGCTTCTGTTGAGAGGGAGGGGAATTGTCTGGAAGGAGCAATAAAGGGTGTAGGGGCTGTGTTGATCTCCACTCTCACCAAGGGAAGATCCTATGCAAATTACATGGCACAATATACCCAAGTATGGTTGTTGGGTATATTGTGCCTTCATTCTAGCTAATCTACTTATTCATTCTAAAAGGCTGGTGCTCCAAAGAAAGAACCCTTATCTCAGGAGGTGGATCTGTTTCTGAAAATCTGATTGGCTCATTCTTCCTTACCCTCAGTTTGCCTCTCATCCAGCTTTCCCTCCTCCTGGGCTTGGCAGAGGTCTAAGACTCCTCCCTAACTCCTATCTCCTTGTTCAAACACGGAGATGTATCAAGAAAAGCCAAGAGTACAAAATTAAGTTATACTGGAGGAAAACATCACTTTTCCAGACCTTCAAGATAAATATTTTAGCATCAGGCCATAAAAACAGAGTTAGAACCAAAGAGAAAAAAGTTATAGATATGGGTGGTGTTAGTGGCCAAAAATAAAAGTTAAAAAAAGTTGTAAGAGTTGACAAAAAGGTTGAAGGAGAGTTAGCCAAGCAAAAAGATATATCTTTTTTAAGAGGAGAAAGAACAGACGGCAATGATGTATGACCTGAAAATCATGTGCACCAAGGGGCAGCAAAAGTTGAACTTTTTTTTTTTTTGGTTATTAAAAAGTTGAGAAGAACATTTATTATCTTCCATTACAATGCTCTTTATGCTTAACAGTGGAACATGTTACTAGTCTGTACATAGTTCAATACTGAGTATTGCAGACTCTAGAGAGTGATAACTAAGGGGATAGATAAAAAGTAGATGGGTAAAATAATTTATGTGGCTACTCCACCCTCAAGGAGGTGGAGCATAAATCCTCACTCTTTAAGTGTGGATTGCACATAGTGACTTCCTTCCAAAGAGTACAATATTAAAGAGAGGTCAAGTAAGTTTACAGTGGACAAACCTGGCAAACACACTACCTCAGCCAGATGACCAAGGTTAATACCAACAGTGATAAGGCATATTGATAGTATGTACCCTTGATATAATGTGATGACAATGCCACTTTACCTCTGTAGTCTTTCAAAAAACCTTAACCACAGTCAAATAATGAGAAAACACAACAAATTCCAGTACAGAGGCATTCTACAAAATACGTGGCCAATTAAGGCCAGGTCAAGGTCATCGAAAACAAGAAAAGCCTAAAAACTGACACAACCAAAAGGACTCTAAGGAGACATGACAATTAAATATAATGTGGGATCCTGGAACAGAAAAAGGACATCACATAAAAACTAAGGAAATCTGAACAAAATATAGACTTTAGCTAATAGTAGTGTATCAATACTGATTCATTAACTGCAAGAAGTGTACCATCCCAAAGTAAGATGACAATAATAGGGAAATCTGGATGGGGGTGGTAAATGAGAATTCTCTGTAATATGTTTGTAAGTTTTCTAAAACTTTCCTAAAATAAAAAGTTCACTTAAAAAGAGTAGATAGATACTTTCAACAGACTACTACTCATTTGGATGAGACTCCTCTCATAGGATTTGAAGTTTATCACACAGGATTTACAAGGATCAATTACTTATAACTGGGAAGCCAATAAGACACACTGGATTTCTAATGTACTTTAACTAAAACTGGAATGATAAACTTGTACGGGATCAAAGATAATGCCTAAACCTGTTTTCATTATCATCCCCTTAAGAAGAGAACAGTTAAGATTAAATCATGAATCTAGACATGGTAACCAACAATGGGTGGGTCTGACTCATTGAATCACATTTCATGGCATAGGATATATGGGTAAAATTAACAGTGACTAAAAATGAGATTACCGACAAAGGTTGCTCCTGGACCATCTGAGATAGCCCAAGTACTGACTGGGCTCAAAGGAAATAAAATCGAAAACTCTTGATCTCACCCAAAATAACCACTCTGCACCCCTGCCTGAACCTTGGGCTCTCCTACTTACCAGACTACTCAAAACTACTCCTGTGGGTAGTGTCCCGCTGCTAAGAAATAGACAACCCATAGGGCCTTTCAGGCCACCACATAAGTAGCCAAGAAGCAGCCTTGAAAGCCGCAAGAATGATCTCATTTGGAGCTCTCTGATCTTGACTAATCACCCATCCCCACAGGAAAAGCAGATCTCGGACCCTTGGCCCATTTTCATAACGCAAGGTTACTTCACAAGCCTAGATAAATTTGTTTCGGGGCTCTCTCCACATCATCTCATACTTGAAGTTGAAAATGAAGATTCAATGTTCCTCTAGAGTGAGAAGCTCCGGAAGCTTCTTGTTTGCGCACTAGGGGGTCTTCCGGGTCTTGTTTTTGTGGGTCGAAAGCAGTTGCGTGTCGTGTCAGAGTCTGGAAGAGATTGGGCACCGGGCTTCACGGTTCGTGAGAAGAAAGGCACAGGAAGTTCCCACGCGGGGCTCTGCTTCGGGTAAGGAGGAAATTCTCACAAGCTTCTCCCTTGTGATCGCGTCACCTCGCCGCCGACCCCACCACGATTCTTGCGACGCATGGTGTTCTCTCGTCATTCTCTTCAGCCCCTAGACTAAGGGAGTCCCCGGAACGAAGAGCCGTGGGGTGTTCATTTCCTTACTCTGGCCTTCCCGTCCCTGAGAGAACTAAGCAGCCCAGAGCGCGGCGGGGGAAGCGGCGGAAGGCGCCTAGCATCTCTCCAAAAGTTGAACTTCTGAGATATAAATCTGAGAAGCTTGAAAAAGAAAAATGTTACCTCAAGAATGAAATTACCATTCTGAATGAAACGCAAAATTTCCAACCTGAAACTAGGGAAATTAAGTGGATCTCAGGAAGAAATGTGGCAGGTTTAAAAACTGTAGTGTAGGAGATGGCTGTTAAAGAAACAGACTTCAGAATTAAAAATCAAAACCTCTTACAGTTTTACTAAGAGCACATAAATATTTTAAGAAAACCTTGTTGTTCTAACATAGGGCACCAAAGTTTTTGGTTTTGTTAGTGTATTTTTAATATAAAATATCAGTCTTTAGAAAAATTTATAAATACTTCCCTTCTAATTATAGCCAACTTGATCACACACAAAATTTCTTTCATAAATCCTCTTTCATGAACCTTATCACAGCTTATTCAGACCATTGACAACATGTTGGACTTTCTGCTTTGTCCTATTCTTCCTCTTTCTTAAATAACTAGTAGTTTTACTTTAGGATAAAAATTTACCGTACAAGATTTTTTCTCATATAAAATTATTGTCTTTTCTTTTTAATCTTTCTTATCAAAAATATATTTTCATATCCATAACATATCTCTTAACATATCTCTCTTACTCAAACCTTTCTCTCTTATTTCTATTTCCTTCCTAAATCTGTATTTGAAACATCCTTTAAATAACCTCCAAATTAGACAAAATTATTCTTTTTCCTCATAACACATTTTTATGCCTTTTAAATAATTTTTTCTTATTAAAAACACATCTACCTATTTGGAGCATACTTTATATACACAATTATATATATTAACTAAAATTTGAACTCTTAGTAACTTGAATTTTTAGTAAGCAATTTCGACTGTCACATATCAATATTTTATAGATTAGAACAATTTTATAATTTTAGAAACATGTTTGTTTCCCCATAATTTTTATGTATATTAATAGACCCAAATATATTTAGTCTTTCTATAAAATTTAAAAAGCCAAGAATAAACATGTTCAGTAATTTGTTTCAGTTTTTTAATCTTATTTTGAAAAGACCTAGACATTTAATGAGTATCTATTATTTAATTTAACACAACTTTAAGATTTCAAATTACATGAAAATTTTATATATAGACACTTATCCCATTTACATTTTCCTAATTTGTTTATTTATTAACAGTTTACCTTCGAGACCAGCCTGAGCAAGAGCGAGACCCCGTCTCTACCAAAAAAATAGAAAGAAATTAATTGGACAGCTAAAAACACATATAGAAAAAAAAATTAGCCGGGCACGGTGGCGCGTGCCTGTAGTCCCAGCTACTTGGGAGGCTGAAACAGTAGGATTGCTTGAGCCCAGGAGTTTGAGGTTGCTGTGAGCTAGGCTGACGCCACGGCACTCGCTCCAGGCAAGAGAGTGAGACTCTGTCTCAAAAAAAAAAAAACAAACAAAAAAAACAGTTTACCTAGATTACTTCTGAAAACTTATGTGAACCCCATAGGTAATCTAATGAAGGCAGCATACCAAAATTTGGGTAAAGCAGTGTCCATGGCAGTTTGACTTAAAAACACAAAACGAAACCTTTTTCACCCTTTTCCTTTTTTTTCAATTTCCAGTGAGTTTAGGGTTGAATTTTCAATGTTTACCTCTTAGCTAGGACTGGCTGAATTGTATAAGGAAAACAAAATCTCCAAGTAACCGTGAACTAGTAACAAATCTATTTTTTGTTTGATGATCTGGTTTGCTTGATTAGCAAATGAAGGCAGGGAAGAACTTAGCAGGTTTTTTCTTTCCTACCTTTTTCTTTTTGGCTTTTGCATGGCAGAAAAAGCAACTTTTTATGCTCAACATTGATACCTTATATTATTGCTCTGAGCTCACAATTTTGACCTGTTTGATCTTAGAGCCTTTTATAAACATTTATCTAGATTTTTTCTTTTAGATTATTAATTTTTCAATTAAGTGTTCTATCCCTATATGCAATTATTAGGCAAACCTAAATTTATATTTCTAAAATATGTCTAGGTTGTTGGTTACTATGGAGGTGTAATTTGTAAAGCCATTAATTTGAAAGCCTTTTAAAACTTCTTTTTTTTTTTTAATTTTATAATCTTGGCTGGAATGCCATAGCAGTGAGTTTTATTTAAGCACCAGTAGAAAAGTCAGCAGATTTAAAGTGGACAGAAAAACGCAGAGAGAGAGACAAAGAGCTTAGAAGACTCCACGTGTTAATTCTATAGTTGCAGGTTTTCAAATAATGACTATTTAAGCTCCGAATTTTCTTTGACGTAATTTTGACCATTGGTTTAAAAATGTGTACAAGAACAGCCCATAATATGTAGCTGGCAGGAGTCCCAGAAAACCTGTCATGCCTTAATGTTTGATACTCCCATTCCATTTCTTATTAATCTCTCACTAGCAAAGAAAATCCTATAAATCCAGTGAGGGAATATCAGGAGTTTAGATGGTTGTTACCAACCTAGTAGCTTTTAATTAGCCATCTTGCACCCACCATTTAAAATGTTTATTTTTGCTCTTGGAAGATTTTCAGGAACAAGCAAGGGAAAAGAGTCAAACCACATCAAAAGAAACCAAGGTAAGAGTGTTCTCAGGGATGCCTATCAAAAAAATATTACACTGGCTGCGCAGATCACGCTGAAAGTAAAGTTACTGGGAAAGACAGGCCTTATAGACAGAATGTAAATTCTGTAGAGATTAGAATACTCAACCCAGAAAGACATATGTCTTTATACCAGAAGGGACTTACCAGAAAAGACAAAATGTCTTTTATCATCCCAGGTAGGATGCATGGTTCTTCATTAAGGTGACCTTATCCAAACCAGATCCCAAATAATATCAAAAAGCCTCTACCAAAAAGAGGGAGGCTGAGCCTAAGAGAAGACTCACCAGGGCAGAAAAGGCAAGCTGTGGAAACAGAGGCTCAAAGGGCTCAAGTGAGTGTTGCACACTGGTTCTAAGAATTACTGATTCCAGTAGTGATCTCTTTCAGGTCCTGTTTCTAACAACACATATGTCAACATAAATAACAAACAGAGACAGGCTCTCTGAAAGCAAAAGATATTTATTTGGGAATAGAGCATTGCAATGGGA
>RJWJ010018218.1:0-31429 GCA_004363605.1 Indri indri | reverse complement strand
AAAGAATATCTTGTGTCTAGACACCCCTTGGGGTTAAGCTGAATTTGAATTGGTTTGATATGAGACCTTTTCAACTAACTATTAAAAGTAGGTGGAAGGATTTTAGGGCTTTATTTCTAAGCCCAAAGTTATTAAAATTTTACTAAAATAACTGAAATGTATAATTTTATAATGAAAAACCTACTTCCAACTGAAAAAGTACCTCTTCCTTTCAAGATACGGACTTTTTAGAACGAGGTTACAAAGTAGAATCCTAACATAGACACGAGGGCACAGGGTGGACCCGAATCATTAACAAAGTTTCCATAAACAAAGGCGTTCAGTGATGCAAACAGTGCTAGGAGCAGAAACTCCCTCCTCCTCACCAGTCACCTCCTTGAGACTCTCCATGCGCTGCCATATGGCAGGGGCTTTAGGCCGAGTCCTGAAGTCAAAAAATCTGTGTGTCTTTGTTTCCCACAGCTTTTCCTACACTTCCTTGAACCCAGAACAATTTTTCTCTGAACACCTCAAGGAATGAGGGCTCTGCAGAGCGTGGAGGCTTACTCCTTCATTTTAAAGATGAAGAAGGTGAAATCCAGAGCCAAAAGAAGGTGGCAGAAGACCTCTACTCCCTTCTTATTTATAATTTTTTAAAAATCTGTACACTAATTAATGATGCAACAGGAGAAAACCCGTGTTTCAACTGATCTGGTATCACCAGTGCTGTGCTGA
This sequence comes from Indri indri, assembly GCA_004363605.1. Classification (NCBI taxonomy): domain Eukaryota; kingdom Metazoa; phylum Chordata; class Mammalia; order Primates; family Indriidae; genus Indri; species Indri indri. The sequence goes on along the minus strand of RJWJ010018218.1, from coordinate 30,715 downwards.
GCACAGTGGTGGGTGCAGAAATGTATGCAGCACAGATCCTGAATGAACAAAAGGTCATGACCCCAAGAGACACAATGATACAGGACTAGTGATCCCCAGTCCTTGCCTTTGTCCCTGAGACCGTCTAAGTAGTGTGGTGCTGGCCTCTCATCTTCTGAACGACTAGGAGGCTAGAGGAGGAACTGCCATCCCTTCGTTTCCACCCTCACACACTCCCGAGGATGAACCACAAGCCGCAGATACCACACACTTAATAGACGTTAAGGATTCCATTACGGATCCCATCTTTAGACAAATGTGTTTCTCGATGATTAAATTTTAAAAGTATTTAAATATCTATTCCAATAGTCTTCCTTTGATATTTCTAGAAATAATTTCATCATACTAAAAAATATAAATATATAAATGTTCATTCACGTTCTAAAAAAAATTTACTATGTGCTTCTTACCTGACTGAAAATGAGTGAAATCTCCCCAGATTTTGCCCTAAAATATGGATAAAAGTCATTAAATATATAGCTTTTTGGTTGAAGTAAAATTAAACAGTTAGTGAAAATGACATACTTTGCAAAGTGTCTGTTGGCTCCATTTTCTCCATGTTTTCCTATATTTATACAATCTCTCAAAGGAATCTGGATAAAATTGAGAGAAAAATATTATAAAAATAAGCAAAAGTAAAATACACACAAAAATAGGAACATCTTTGGTTCACATTTAAAATGTGTTTACCTTAATGATAGGCTGGGATATTGCATCCGGTTCAAAAATCACTGATTTTGAACATATCTTTAAGGAGCCTCTGACTTTTCTAGGGATCAAAGTACAAAATATTATTTAATAAACATAACAAAAGTCACGAAATAATCATAATACAATTGAGAAAGTAGGTTACTAAAATGTCAACTAATAAAAGATCAACAACACAATTACAGAGAAGAGTATGAAAGTTTGGAAAAAAATAACAAACTATTTTCCCCTTATCTCCACCTACCTAGAGGTTAGAGAAATCTGTCCGTATTGTCTTTACGGTTTGACTTGTTGAGCACTGCCTCATGCATTTTATTTTTATTTCCTTATTTGGTCCTCACCACTACTCTAAAAGGGAAACTAAAATAAATGCTGAATCTATCCTGTAAATTATGTTGGCTTTTATAATAATTCCCTATATAAGAACTATTCAGAAGGTAACATTAAATATCTAAAATTGATTAGGTAAAGGGATTTTTTTCTTATGTATAATCATGGAAAAAAGAATAGAGTTTGAATTTAGCACATAAAATGCTTTTAACTGTCATTTGGAGGTATGCAGGAATTCAGGAAAAAATGTGTTCCATGATAATAAGCAATTTTGAAGACTACCAGGCTACTACTATAGTATCAAATAAATAAGTTACAGACTTTACCATTTTATTATTTTTTTTAACATTTATATAGCTTCAGTGAATTTTGGAAAGAAACCTGCCTGAGCATTTTAGAGGCAATTACTAGTTTTGGTCAATATGCATCACTTGCCTGAAGCTAATAAAAATCTACACACTTAAGACAACTTGTTCTGCTGGGTGTGGTGATGCACGCCTGTAATCCTAGCACTCTGGGAGGCCAAGGTAGGAGTATTGGTTGAGCTCAGGAGTTTGAGATTGCAGTGAATTACAATGACACCACTGCACTCTACCCAGGAGGGTGAGCGTGAGACTCTGTCTCAAAAAAAAAGGGGAAAAAAAGGAAAACTTGTTCATTATTTTTAAACAATCTATACACTTTCCTTTTTTAATTGATTGGATGTCTTTTATCAATGATCAAACCAAGGCAATAGCTTATTATGTATTCAGAACACAGGTTAAGAGATGCTGAAATACTATTAATACCTTACAAAAAAATCACCTGAAGATCAGTTTCTAAGAGTACCTTTTGGGCCAGGCGCGGTGGCTCATACCTGTAATCCTAGCACTCTGGGAGGCCAAGGCTGGTGGATCATTTGAGCTCAGGAGTTCGAGACCACCCTGAGCAAGAGCAAGACCTCATTTCTACTAAAAATAGAAAGAAATTGGCTAGACAACTAAAAATAAATAGAAAAATTAGCCGGGCATGGTGACAGATGCCTGTAGTCCGAGCTACTTGGGAAGCTGAGGCAGAAGGATCGCTTGAGCCCAGGAGTTTGAGGTTGCTGTGAGCTAGGCTGATGCCACGGCACTCACTCTAGCCCGGGCAAAAAGAGTGAGACTCTGTCTCAAAAAAAAAGAAAAAAAAAAAAAAGAGTACATTTTGTCTACACGTAGAACTTTAAAGATCCTAGGTTCTTTAAAATCACTTAAATGACATTTGAATTTTTTCTCTAGCCATTCCTTGGTGTCCTGGTGCACTCTCTTACTCTGCCCCGCCAGGGTTCCCTTGTCTCCCTGCCTTAACTGAAGCAGTTATTTCACTCATCCTCTTGAAAGAGCCTAATTGCTCTCCCCACTTCTGCCTCCCTATACCTCCTCCCCCACCCAATTCTTCCTCTACCAGACAACTCTCATATCCTTCCTTGTTTACGAAGATGCCTATGGCTTCCTCGCCTACAGAATAAGGTCCAGACAGGCCTTTCCTGTCTACTTCACTGCCAAAACGTGTTACATTAATTCAATGGTCTACTCCTAAGAAGGTACTACGGACATTCAAACTAGCTCACTTACAACCCTGAGCTTTGCACATGCTATTCATTCTACCTGGAGCCCTCCTGCACCCAGCAGCTTCTCACCTAATAGCTTTAGCAGCCATTGAGGATTACTGTCTAGATCAGCAGCTGGCAAACTTTTTCCATGAAGAGCCAGATAGCAAATGTTTTTGGCTTTACGGGCCATATGGTCTCTGTCACAACTATTCAATTCCGCTGTTGTAGGGGAAAGCAGCCACACACAACATGTAAACAAATGGGCTTGGCTGTGTTCCAGTAAACTTTATTTACAAAAACAAGTGGCAGCTCAGATTTGGCCCAAGGGCGGTAGTTTGCCAACCCCTGGTGTAGATCCATTCTTTCATTAGGGATTGAAATTTTATCATTCCTCCTGTGTTTATTAGCTAGAATTTGTCGACAAAGAAAAACTTTACTTAACAGCAATTTGGTTACCCTGAAGGACAATTTGTACAGGGAAAATAGGAAAAATGCTTGATTCTTTACCAAGTTTCAGAAAAATGAGTTGGTGCCCTAACCTTTGAAGGTATTCTACCTGACTAGGTTATGTACACACACGTACACATACACATATACATACATCTATCATCATGTGCTCAAGGATTTTAACATTTCTGATACATTTCAATCCACTGCAGATATTATTCTTTTCTGATACTCAATTTGTCCTGTTTTGGTCCGGTGTTAGCCTCTTCAAGTTGCCCCTGTATCCTTTTAATTCCTTTACAATAAGTCTTTGATGTCTTCCTTACTTGCCTGTAGGACAGGATGTTCTAGGCTCATCTCACGCACCTCCTGTCCCAGACACAGAATCAGCCATTTCTCCAAAAAGCCCTCATCCTTTTAGTGGGAAGTGGTATTCAGAGACCCCATTCTTAGTGCTGATTGCTACTACTGAGTTGTTTCTAGGCCTTTTCAGAAGATAGAGGCAAGAAATACTTTCATTTAAAGAGAAAAGTACACAGGGACAACACAAGGGTGCTCACTCTTGCCACTCCTATTCAACATAGTACTGGGAATCCTACCCAGAGCAATCAGGCAAGAAAAAGAAATAAAAGGCATCCGAATCGGAATGGAAGAAGTTACATTGTTTTTGTTTCAAAACAATGATTTTATATAGAGAGAACCCTTGCCTGGGAACAGTGGCTCATAATCCCAGCACTCTGGGAGGCCGAGGCAGGAGGATTGCCTGAGGCCAGGAGTTCGAGATCAGCCTGAGCAAAAGTGAGACTCCATCTCTCTCTACAAAATATAGAAAAATTAGCTGGGTGTGGTGGCGCACCCCTGTAGTTCCAGCTACTTGGGAGGTTGAGGCAGGAGGATCACCTGAGCCCAGGAGTTTGAGGTTGCTGTGAGCTATGATGATGCCACTGTACATTGTACTCTAGCCGGAGCGACAGAGCAAGATCCTGTCTTTAAAGAGAAAGAGAGAGAACCCTAAAGATTCTACCAAAAAAACTGTTAGAATAAACAACTTTAGTAAAGTTACAGAATAAAAAATTAATACACAAAAATCATTGTTGTGTTTCCATACACTAGCAATGAACTATCCAAAAAAGACATTAACAATTCTTTTTTTTTATTTATGTGAAAACAATTCTTAACTGAAAAATAAAATACTTAAGAATAAATTTAACAAAGGAGGTAAAAGATCTGTACCCTGAAAACTATAAAACACTGATGAAAGAAACTGAAGAAGACACAAACAAACGGAATGATATCCAGTGTTCACGGATAGAAAGAATCAGTATTGTTAAAATGTCCATACTTCCCAAAGCAATGTACAGATTAAAGGCAATTCGTATCAAAATCCCAATGGCATTTTTCACAGAAACAGAAAAACACAAGCCTAAAATTTGTATGGAACCACAAAAGACCCCAAATAGCCAAAACAATCTTGAGCAAGAGGAACAAAGCTGGAGGCATCAAACTACCTGATTTCAAAATACACTACAAAGCTACAGTAATCGAAATGGTGTGGTACTGGCACAAAAACAGACATATAGACCAATGGAACAGAAATACAGCTGCACATTTACAATCAACTGATTGCTGATGAAAGTGCCAATAATACAAAATGAAAAAATGATAGTCTCTTCAATAAATGGTGTTGGAAAAACTAGATATCCACATGCAGAAGAATGAAATTGGGCCCTTATTTCACCCCATATATAAAAATCAACTTGAAATAGATTAAAGACAAATATAAGTCCTGAAACGGTAAAACTTTTTTGCTAGAAGAAAAAATAGGAGAGAACCTTCTTGAAATTGGTCTAGGCAATGATTTTTTGGCTATAATCCCCAAAGCACAGGCAACATAGCAAAAATAGACAAATTGGATTGCATCCAACTGAAAAGCTTCTGTAGCAAAAGAAACAATCAACCAGAGTGAAGACACAACCTACAGAATGGGAGAAAATATTTGGAAACTGTATATCTGATATTGGATAACTACGTATCTGATAAGGGACTAATATCTAAAATATATAAGGAACTCAAACAGCTCAATATTAAGATAACAAATAGCCTATTTAAAAATGGGAAAAGCACCTGAATAGACATTTCTCAAAAGGAGACACACAAATGGCCAACATGAATATGAAAAGATACTCAACATCCCTAATCATCAGAGAAAAGCAAATCAAAACCACATTGAGCCACCACCTCACCCTGTCCAGATGGCTATTATCAAAAGACAATGTTGGTGAGGTGAGGAGAAAAGAGAACCCTTGCATGCCGTTGGTGAGAATGTAATTTATTCCGTCCATTATGGAAAACAGTATGGAGGTTCCTCAAAAACTTAAAAATAGAACTACTATATGATCCAGCGATCCCACTTCTGGATGTATATCCAAAAGAAATGAAATCAGTATGCTAAAGATATACCTGTACTCCCATGTTCTTTACACCATTATTCACAGTAGCCAAGATTTAGGATCAATCTAAGTGTCCATCAACAGATGAATAAATAAAGAAGATATGATTATGTATAAAAATATATAAAAATACACATGTATATACAAACAATGGAATATTATTCAGCCTTAGAAAAGAAAGAAATCCTGTCATCTCTGACAATGTAGATGAAGTTCGAGGACCTTATGCTAAGTGAAATAAACCAAGTCCAGAAGACAAATACTGCATGATGTCACGTGGAAACTAAAAAAGTTGAATTCACAGAAGCAGAGAGTAGAAGGCTATTGCCAGGGTTTAGGGGGTGGGGGGAATGGAGGATGTTGGATAAAGTATACAAATTTTTCATTACAAGGATGAGTAAGCTCTCGAGATTAATGTACAGCTATTGACTGTAAATTAATCATACTGTATACTTTACACTTGAAATTAATTCAGAAAGGAGATCTTAAATGTTCTCACTCACACTCACAAAAAAGAAGGTAACTATGTGGGTTGACGGTTATGTTAGATTGTGGTAATCATTTCACCACACATATTTATATCAAAACATCACATTGTACACTTTAAATATATATGAATTTTGTTAATATTTGTTAAATATACCTCAATAAAGCTAGGGAAAAACAAGGAAAAAGTACATGAATCCATATAGGCATTTCCAATTCAAATGCAAGATTACAAGGCTCTATTTAACTTACTTTTATATTTATTTATTATTATTTTTTTTTTTAGAGATAGGGTCTTGCTCTGTTACTCACACTGGAATTCAGTGGCACAATCATAGCTCACTATAGCCTAAAACTCCTGGCCTCAAGCAATCCTCCTGCCTCAGCCTCCCGAGCACCTGGGACTACAGGCATGTGTCACCATGCCCAGCTAATTTTTCTATTTTTTGTAGAGACAGGGTCAGGGTCTCGCTATGTTACCCAGGCTGGTCTCAAACTCCTGGCCTCAAGTGATCCTCCCAACTGGGCTTTCCAAAGTGCTAGGATTACAGGCATGAGCCACTATGCCTAGCCTTAATATTATATTTACATCTCTTTTATACTGAAAATGTTGGTCTTGGCATTAACATAATTATTCAATTGTTTTAGCTAACTATATAAATCTATGTGCATGTGTATATAAATTAGTTTCAAAATAATAATACCAATATTATACAATTAACAATATTACTACTGAAAAGTTTACAACTTTGTAATTCTTTTTCATCAAATCACTGTGTTGTGAAGTTGATTAAAACAATTCTCTGTGATTAACTCTCTAACTTTACAGTTAAGTTCACTTGTTTTATTTTCTCTTTAATTTTTAGGATTAATTGTCTCTCTTTAAAATTAACTCTACATTAAAAATCTATAAAATATTTATATGGTTCCAAAAATCAAAGTTATAAATAAGGCACATTTGGAGAAATCTAGTTTCCATCTCTATATTATCTTCCTGATTCCTCCCTCTTCTGACTGGATAACCATTTTCCTTAGCTTTTAGTTTGTGCTTAGAATTAAAAAAAAATAACCAAATAATAATTCTTCCCCTCTTCTTATAAAAGAACCGTACAATACACAGTATTCCGCCCTTGATTTTTGCACTTAGTACATGCCAGAGATCACTCCACTACAGAACTTCACACCCTGTCACAGCTGCATAGTACCCTGTTATGTGGACATCACGTGGCATCAGTCGGTTCAGTCAGTCTCCTATGAATTGTTTCTAGTCTTTTGCTACTACAAGTAGACCTGCAATAACTAACCTTGTACATATGTCCACTTATATGTTTGCCACTGTATCTTTGAAATAGTATCCTAAGTATCAATGCTATATATTAATGCACATGAAATCTTGCTAGATATTACCAAATTCCACAGGGTTGTACCATCTTGCCCTAATAATAACTTCAAAATTATAAAAACAGGCTTTACCTTTCTATCCTATATTTGTGTTTCAGTAATAAAGACATTTAAGTTTAAGCAAGGCATTATTATGATATAGGACAGAGGAATGTTAGGAGAAAAATAAGCATGGAATTAGGAAAAAGAATATGAGCAAAATTTCAGAGGTAAGAAAGTAAAGGTACTGTGTTCAGGGAATAGTAATTGTCTAATTTGATTGAATGCTAAGGAAATAGATATGTCATAAGGTACCAAACAAAAAGCCAAGTGACTTTTACGTTGGCTTCTATTTAAACAAATACTACATGTTTTTGATCCTTTAAGGATACAACCAGAAAAACAATAAAACTAAAAGTATTTATCTAATGTCAAAAGCATTTTCTAAGTTGTGGCCTATAGTTGTTAAGTAACCACCCAAAAGGAAATCCTTAGCAGATATATTTTTCTGGAACAACTTTCATCTTAGTTAATTCCAAATTGCCATTTTAAACAAACAAAAAAAAAATTATGACACATTTTTGTACATAGCTTTCAAAAGGTAAGCTCAAAGAAACAATCTTTTTTTATAGCAGTAGTTATTAAAATATTGAGAAATCAGATTTTGCTACTAGTTCAAATTGCATTATTCATTTTGAAAGTGTTGACTTCATACTACTCCTGTGGTTTACAATAATTACTTTATAACACTAAAACCCAAATAATTGAGAGCAGAGGATAGTATATAACTGTAAGAGAAATGCAAGGAAAAAATGATGAGATGGATCAGAGTCCTACCAAGCTGATTTAAGATACCCACAACCTTAGAAAAATTAGAATGAATGCTTTTTAGCTTTGAAAAATATTTGAAGTTATGATAGCAACTTATAAATCCACTCTTCTCATTACTTTCCAAGTAAGAAAGAAGATGAAAAAACCCTATATGATCATACATTTAATTTTTAACATATCAGGTATCAGAAAACTGTTAGTCCATAGAGATCCCAAAGCTTTCTTACCTTTCATTGTGATGGCCCTTGTGCAGAATATGATTAGCCGTGTGTTGCTCAAAGTAGTACTCCTCCAAGTTAAGCAGCAACAAGGAAAATCTAAACACGGGGGTGAAAACAAACAACTTTTTTTCACGTTTATTTTTAGAAAGTATAAGAAAGCAGGATATTTAAAATGTTTGATCCCAAAGTACCTTTCCACTCATGAATTTAGCAAGCACTCTGAAGCATATATCGTATGCCAGGCGCTCCTCTCTACCCAGCGGGGAGGGCGTGCACAGACTGGCCTGCCTTGTGGTCAAATAACTGCTATGCCAAGAAAGAAATCATTCACCGGGTGGATGTACTATCTTTTACAGAAATCCTGAATTTCATGAAATTAAACTTAGTATTGCCTGAACAAAGCTCAGAGCTTTCCCACTTACTGAATTTTCATCATTTGTTTCCCCTGACTGAACACAACGGGCTTCTCTACCTCTCCCACTCCGATGTCCTGTCTCATGGTCATCTGAGTTTATCTTGTTTTTCTCGCAGACCATGTGCCTCTAGGAGACAGATCTTCAGATATTCTCCTGTAATAATCAATCTAGCGCTTTAAGTAAAATAAGTAAACTAAACTAAACTGAATACAATTGAAGTATAGTTCTTTTTAAAGTTTTGAGCGGGACTGTAATGCAGTTCTTTTTTAAGTGATTTAAACTTTTAAAAACAATGTAATAAAAAATATTAATTTAGTTGTATGGCTACAGAAACAAGCATATGGCAAGGAAGTGAAAGCAGGCATTTTGTTTGTCTCCTGGTAGAGACCAGGAAACATCAACAGCATCTAGAGTTACAGAGAAAAGCTTTTATGAAAAGCGTGGGAATTCAGAAGAATCCTGAAGGTCTGATGTAATAGAGCAAGATACTTAAATTAAGTATGTCAGATTACATGTTATATGCTTATTTCACTTCCTCCTGAAACACCACTAAAATGTGAACAAAAATATTTTTAAATGGTAAAGCCCAGCGACTAAAGCAAATTGGAGAGACATAAAAGCAGAGAAGAGATATGAACAAATCTGTAAGGAATGGAAAGTGGATGGGAGGAATTAGCAGTGCTCACAAATCAGAACGTCAGATGCCTCCAGAGAAGGTACCACTCAGCAGAAAACCAGCTTAAGTCACAGGACTTCCAAAACGTTCAGAAATTGCAGGTATCAGGTACCAAGAGGGCAGAGATGAAGCATGGGAGGATGGTTACAAGTGTGAGTGAGGACAGTGACCCCCGATTCTTTCCCTGATAGGTTATCCCCACCCCACTCTGGCATGTGGTTTTTCTCATAGAATGCAACAGGAAGCTCCAAATTAGACATCGGGAGAGCAAGGCTGCAGAGTGAAAAGAGAACAACTAAGCAAAAAGCAGAATACACGAACATTAGCAGGAAGACATACACCACGCCAGGCAGAAGTCTGGTAAACTAATTTTGGAAAAAATGACATCGCCCTAGAGAAAAGGCCTACAAGATAGTGGCAACTGAAGGAGCCAGGTCTCTACTACATCATCCCAGAGGGAAGCCCAACAGAACAGCCCACTCCCTGTGACACAGAATTACATGCTCACACTTCAGTATGAATGGACACCCAAGACCAGCAGTCTCGAACAAGAAAGAACGAGACCTGAACAAGCAGAAGGAATGCAATGTGAAGGTCTAGAGACAATGCGGAGAACAGAAGAAAAGGTCAAAGGACATAATTAATGTCCTTGCAAAGAAGAAATTATATTCATGACACAAGAAGAGATTGCCATGAAAAAAATAATAATCTGAACCAAAAGAAAAGTTAACTCATAAAATTAAAAATAACGATAGCAGGAACCAGTTTTCCCATCCTAATAGGTAACTCTCACTGACCTGTCCTCCATTTTTAAGTCCGTGAACAAGAATTAATCAGACTAAACTGCCAGAGTACAATACAAAATGCTCACTGTCTATACTTAATCTGAATTTCAATACAATCACAAGATCCAGGATTGCTAGGAACAGTCCTTTGATACACCAGATAGTTTTCAGAAAGGAATACATCAGAAAGATACTCACCAATTACTTTGCCCCTTACTTTTAGCCTGTGTCTTAATGACTGAATACCCTTTGAATGGCTGGAGCTATGCAACCTTTTCTACTCTCTCTTGACCTCCCCACTCTCTCCTATGGAGAGGGAAAAACAGGGTAAGTATTCTTCAATAAGACAATGGTGTACTTTTATTGCTATGAAGCACAAGCAGCCTTCAGAGACAACTAGCTCATCCATATATTTATTAAAATATAATCATATCAACTATTTTAGAACTAACATCATCATTGTGCTTCTAAACTCAAGCTTTCCCAAGATTTTACGCCAGGAGACATAAACACATGGGTGCCCTTTGCATCCTCAGCCATCTTATGAAAGTTCATCCTGTCTCTTTCAGTCTGATGGTCAATATTATTAACAGAGAACAAGATAAGAGCCACTTTCTCTGTCATAAATCAGTGTTAACACTACTGGGCTGGGCCCTAGGCAGCAGCCTAGTATTTCCTTGTTGGAAACACAATTTAGAAGATTTTGGTTTTGCTTTTTTAAACTGAAGCATTTTCTAAAGCCTCTACTCATTTGGAACTTTAACCTTCTTGAAGCTAATTGTGTATAACCTTCTTGCTTTATACACATAAAAAAATGATAAGCTCAGAGGAACACTACCTGTACAACCATTCTATGTTTATTTATTTGTCTGATTTCCTGTGACTCTTCACCAAAGACCATTTGGATTAGATGTTCTGAATTATATTTCTGACAGTTGCACAAACTTCCTGGGTCAATATGCTTTTTGGAACTGTCCAGTATTAATACCTATCTTTTTTCCTTGAAAATTTCAATATCTGCTTTCTTAAAAATCTAGGTTCTATGTACAACAGTATTCTTCTTAATCCCCCAGAACTTCAGTAATAAATAACTCGACATGACTTGCTTTTTCTGAAGGCTTCATTCATTTCTACTTGGTTAATTAATTTCTCTTTAATGTTCAGAATTAAGTTCTCAAGTTTCTGCCTTAGGATAAATTAAAACTTCAACAAGGGAAGTCAAGGAACTGTAATTAGATCTCACTGAGCATTTCAGCAGGTATGTGTATTGCCACTTCCTGTTTCCTCCTTTATACCAGGTACATAGCCACCATTTTTCTACCCACTTCTGTGGCATATGACAAATGGACACAATTATGTTGTCTCTGTTCCTCTTTCCAGTATGTTCTCTGGGTGTTTTCCCTGGGGTTCATGGAGTCCTCTGCGGATGTATATCTTCTTGACATTCAGAGCCCACTGCCTCACCTCCTGACAGGTCCTTCCTTTCGAAGAGGTCTGTAGCTTTTCAGGACTAGATTCCAATGCTGAGTCCCATCCTAGCAAGCTTCAGTGACACCTATAACACACATTCATCCTCTTTTGTATAATAAAACCCGGCTCATTTTATTATCCATGTTCTACACATTTGCACAGAGACATACAAGTGGCTAAATATTATTTCTAGTTCATGTACTTGTTTTCTCAAGTAAATGACTCGCCTTTCCTTTCCTCCCCCTCAGAAGCGATTCATCTCATGCCTGCTATCCTCCAATTTCATTATTTCATTATTTCATCTGGTCTTTTTAGCCCTCTTCCTCAGTAGCCAGGGTAAAACTCTCACTATCACTTACATTCCGCCCTGACCATGTGAGATGCAGCTATTTCCTGGCCAAGATGGTTCAGATATCAAAATCCCTCTCATTGACACTATCCATTAAGCCAGTCGATTCTATTTTCAAGTCTTAACAACCTCTGAGAAGAAATGGTAAAAGTATCACCTATGCTGTCAAAGCCCTTCAACTTCCTCATCAAGAGTCATAGCTCACAGCAGGAAGCTCTTATGAGCCTTCCCTGTCTGCCCTATATAGAAGATAAAGAAGGAAGTGTAGATGAAAGGAAGAAACAAACAGAAAAATCAAGATGAATGCTTAATTACTGTTATCTAGAGCAGTGGGTCTCACACTTTAATGTGCACACAGTCATCTGGGGATCTTGTTAAAATGCAGACTCTGACTCAGCAGCTGTGGGATGGGCCCTGAGAATCTGCATTTCTTACAAGCTCCAGGCATGCTCATACTTCTGGCCTATGGACCGTGCTTTGAGTAACGAGGTTCTGACATCTACACAAACCAGGCTTCGTTCATTCCTGAATCATTCTAAACTTCAGGGATACCATAAAAATAAGCATAGGCCAGTAGCCCACATGCCTAGTACTTAAAACAGAAGCAGTATGTTACAGTGAAGAGGCTGGACTTGGATCAAAGAACTTTTGTTCTGGCCACAGCTCAGCCATGACTTAGCTGCCTGACCTTAGTCCAGTCACTTTATTTACTTATGCCTCATGTTCTTCAACTATAAAATTGAGGGGAGATATAGATTAGAGTATCTCAAAGGTCCCATCTTAACCAATGAGTCTACAGATTTATTAAACAAACCTGAGCTTAAAGAAATCAGGGGGAAATTCCATTTGGGGCATTATGGAAGTTCAAAGGTACAGAGAAACAATCTTACCACAGAGCCTCTGAAATTACTGGATAAATAACAAAAAAAATCTTTTCAAATGCTTGGCTGAGGTGGTGAAAAAGTAAGGGAAAGTCTTGGAAGTGCGAAACAAACATAAAGCATAAATCCAGAGAAGTCAGCAGGCACTGAAGTCTTTTTCCTTGGGGCTCTGCCCAAGCCTTTGAATAACAGAAAAACCTGAACTCCTTATGGGCCCATCTGCAGGGGACAATACAGTAAAACCCAAGATGAATGTGGTCCCTCCTCGGACCCCAGGCTAAAACAAATGCAAACTTTGTGGAAAAACATACTTCGAACCTAGGCCTCAAAGACTTCCTAAGGATAAACTTCCAAGGAACAAGAGGACGCAATCAAAAATCATAAAACACATGGGGAAGTATAATTACTGCATAGGAGTCAGAAGCAACAAACTATTCAATCAAACATATAAAGACTACTAATATTTTATATTCTGCATCAGATTATTCCATAGGTATGTCTAAAGAAATAAAATTACCAGGTAGTTACAAAAACAAGCCAAATAAAACTAGAAGTTTTAAAATAATTGAAATTAAAAATTTAAATAATGGGTTAAATAGCAAATGAGACAACTGGAAAGAAAATTAGCAAATTGTAAGATAAATTTAAATAACCCACAATGCACCACAGAAAAATAAAGATGATAAATATTAAAGAGTCATTATAAGACATAAAAGAATCGGGGGAGAAACCATGTTCCAAGAGCCAAAATCTTGCTCCAAATTTTCCAAAACTATTTCAGCTTTAGGAAGGATAGATCAATGGAGAGAAAGAATTCTATATCTAGACAAACAGCAAAACACTAGAAAGATGAGATCTTAAAAGCAGCCAGAGAAAAGACAGATTACCTACAAAAAATGATTAATCTTGAACAATGTTGGTTTGTTGAAGGCTGCTCTCCAAGAACAGAAGGTGGCCTCTGCAAAGCTCCAGGGAAACCTGCTATGACTTTGTGTTTAAAACAATCAATCTCGGGGCCCTAATCATGCCAGGAAAAGTACTGGTGCTGCCCTAACCATGGACACTGATGCAACGCATCCTGCCCCTACCCTACCACGTCATACAGACTTAGCCCCCAATCAAGCCCAGCAAGGAGGTGAGGACAACCCACAGACACAAATGCTAAGCTGGACTGGGTGAGCCACGGTTCCATCGCAGCAGAGGCCAGCTGCTTGCTGGCCCCGGGTCACTCCGTGGGGTCCAGGTTTCTCCTGGAGTCTGAAGTTGGCTCAGCCAAGTAGCTCAGTGTTGGCCCGGGTGCAGGGCACACCTATACTGACCTTTTCTCTGTGAGTTTCTCCCACCCGATGCTCCTCCAGCAAGTCTGGCACGTACGCTCGGACCCACTTCAAAATGCTGAGAGAATTATACATCTAGCAAAATTGATTTTCAAAACAAGGGCAAAATAAGGATATGTTCAGACAGATAAAAACAGAGACAGTTTATATTATCAGACCTGATCAGAGGAACTTCTACAGGGTATTCTTCAGGAAAGAGAAAATAATACCATAAGGAAGACATGACATGCAAGGAATGCTGAACAAAGGCAGTGGTAAATATGCATGTAAAACTACAGAGGCATTAATTACACAATTATAATGTCTAATTTATAGGCTTAAAACACAGATCAAAAATACTGGACAAGAACAGATTATAATTTAGGATGGGGAGACAGGAGTTAAGTATTCCAAGGTCCTTACATTGTTAGAGAGGAGAGTAAGAGAATGATTAACTTCAGATCTTAAATTAAATATGTTAACATTTTAAGGGTAAGCTTTAGAAAAATGGAAATAGAATATAAAACTTCCATACTCTTTGAGGAAAAATAAAAGGGAGCAAGGGGGCCTTATTTAATCTGGAGGGAGAGGGGAAAAAAGGGCAAAATAAAAGAACAAATAAAAAATGAGTCCAAACAGATCTGTAATAATAATAAATGTACATAGACTAATTTATTAAGACAAAAATTATCGAAGTGAATTATAAAAAGTCCAACTGTAAGCTAATACTTATAAGAAACATGCCTAAAACCTATGGACACAGAAAAGTTAAAACATTGGAAAATTCTACATAATGTAAATAACCAAAAGAGAAGTGATATAGCTATATTAATATAAGGTAAAATTTTAAAAACCATTATTAGAAGAGTCATTATATATTGATAAAAGATTCAACTTACCAAGAAATTAAGAATTCTAAACTATTTACTGAACACAGTTAAAAATAAATAACAGAAAGATAATTTCAAAATCTGTGAGTTGGATATTTTAAGACACAATTCTAAATATCTGATAGATAAAAGATGAAATCACAATGATATTCCTGACAACTCCAAGGAAGATGAGTGAATTGCTTTTTTAAAATTTTTCCCATTTACCTTCATTAACACCTGCAAAGGATATTTTTAAAAACCAGTAAAATCGATATGGTTCCTGCTGTCTAAATCTTAACCAGGATATAGTGTACTTAATTTGGATGGCCAAACGTCTATTTGTTTTCTAATCCCGAAAATTACCAGATCGTTTCTTTATAAACATCACCAATAAATGGCACCACCGTATAGTGATTCAAACTTGAAGCCTGAAAGTAGGATTGCTATGTTTAGCACATAAAAGTACAGGATGTCCAGTTATGTTTGAACTTCAGATAAACAACATACACTAAAAAACATTAATGTAAGTATGTCCCAAATATTGCATGGGACGTACTTATACTAAAAAATTATTCATTGTTTATCTTAAATTCAGATTCAACTGGCTGTGCTGTATTGTATCTGATAATCCTAGCTGGGATTCTTCCTGTATCTCCTCTCACATGCAACACACCATACCAAGACCTGTCAATCCTACGTCCTAAAAACATTTAGATTCCATCCGCTTTTCTCCCTTTCCTCTGCCACCACCTCGGTCTAAGCCACTAACGCGAGACTCTCCCAATCATTCTGCTTCTACTTTTATAGAAATATTACTTAACTCTAAATGCAGCAGCATCAACTTAACAATAAGAGAAATCAATGCTAACTTTAAGTTTCTCTTTTTCTGGGGCCATTATTTGGTAGCTATAGAAATCTAAAATCCCTAAATCAGCACGAGAGAGGCCAAAGAACTCACAAAGACCAGGGGGAGGCCTCTCGCCTCAGAAACACTCCCTCTTCACATTTCCCGAGGAAAGTAACAGTTCTCTTGGGTAAGGGAGTCAAGGACATATAACAATCTGTTTGTTCATTTGTATTTATTGTTGCGAAGGCATAAGCCAGGAAAATTCTGGGCAGAAATGGTAAATAGGAGGCTCGATAAAGTTGGTTTAAAATATTCTTGTCTTTCACAATAAATTCTAAGATTTATAAAGAGACTGCTTGATTCTGGTGCACACCTGATTGTGAGACAGATTCCTGTCATTCAAACTGATAGTCCATATACAACATCCTGGTCAGAGTATGCCCATCAGCCCAAAGTTGCAAGGCCAAGGGGCAGAGCATTAATGAATTTGGGGAGTCAGCGAGTAGAATTCATATAAATGGCACCAGCTTTTTCAGGTTACTGCTGGTCATCAATAGTTGATGCCTCCTGACTGATAAATAGATGTTTTGCTTTTGAGAGCTGCAGTTATCTTCCAGCACTGCTAGCCTGTCATGCTGCTGTCTGATCAATGGACTCTAACAAAGCAGTTTATACATGTAAATGTAAGTGCAGATTTTAAGGTTTGCCTGACTCTGCAGAGGTGTATAAACTAACCAAATTAAACATAAATTATTTCCATTGAAATAATAGGCACAACCAAAGAAAACAGCCTTTCCTGTGTATCAGGCCATAGAATTGTTGCAAACGACTCTCAGATCATAGAACAAGATGGCAATCCAAGTGTTTCAAAGTTCTCACAATGTAAATCTGAATGTTCACCTATTTAATAATAAAGCACACCAACAAGTCTTAATGTCGTTGGTACCAAACGAAGTCCACTCAAGCTCTTTCCACATGACACAGCCATTACAAATGCTGTCAGAAGAGGGTCCACGAGTGTGAGTTATTTTAGTTATGGCTCAATTATTAATTAATAAGCCTTTCTGTGGCTAAAACCTAACCACACTACCAAACACCTTTTTGGAAGCCATATGTTGTATATCTTATCTTTTTCTCTCTACAGTAGGGAATGAAATTTCAGACTGTGGATATCTTGGCCAGACCAACATTACAGATTAGAAAGGGATATGAATGTTTGGATGAACGGTTCGAGTCAACATCTACAACACAAATGTAGACAAACCTTAAAGTCTCACTTGTATTTCCATGTTTATACCATCTGCTTTACTGGTATCCACTGATGAGACAACAGCGTGACAGGCTAGCAGCTCTCAGAGATAACTGTAGTTCTCACAATCAAAAGAGTGTATATGTGAAAGGATTTAGCCTTCCTTCCTTTCCGCAACTGGGGCTGCAGACCCAAGGATCAGCAAGTTGTTTTGGTCATTATTAATGCACTGGGAAGTATACACAAGAGCCTAAGTGAGCTTTCTTAATCTGACGTCCCTTGGAGAGAGGTTCACAAACTCTGGCAGGGCATGGCTGTGAGAGCATTTTAGCTTGGCTAGTGGGACCCCCGAATCCTTACGGGGATGCTGGTGCTCATGACGGTTCTGCGCACCGCGCTTTCCCACGCACGGCTTGCCAATACGCTCATAAGGTCCCATGCTCGGGGAGCAAACGTTTAGGGGAGAGGACCCTGGCTTTTCTCGGGATAAGGCCTTTCTAGCGGTCCTCCTCCCAGCCCACTAGGTCCTGCATTTGCTTTCGTCTGAAGGAGTCCGCAGGAAAAAGGCGCGGTGATGTGAGGCGTCAGCTTCCACCCCGGTGCAGGCGGGATAGTCGCCGGCCTGTTCGGTCCCGCTCGGGCGGAGCAACCGTGCGGCGCCGACCCCGAATGCTCGGCCCCGAGGCCGGTTAAGGGGGACAGGGGTAGGGAGAGAGGGTTAGAATGGAGGGTGTCGGCCGGGCCCGCTTACTTATCCTCCCCGGCGAACGCCCGGGCTCGCGCGCCCGGGGGAGGGATCAGCGCCCCGACCCCGCGCGGCCTTCCGGGTGAGCCGGCCGCGGCGGCCGGGACCTGCGCGCCCGGCAGAGCTCTGCTGCGGGGCTTGGGCCCAGCCCGGGCTCCGGTCCCTGTCCCCGGCGGGCTCCGGCCCCGAGCAGGCCCGCGGCCTCTGACCCCGACCCTGGGCTTTGGCTACGGCCTCCAGCCCGAGCCCCGGACATGCGCCCGGCCCCGGCGCCCGGCCCCCACGCCGGCTCCCGCCCCTCACCTCTCGGGCCGGCGCCCCAACGCCCTTCCCCGACCAGGCCCCGCCGGAGCGTCCCGCGGCCTGGGCACGCACCTCTCCTTGGAGTAGAGCTGCAGCTGCTGCTCCTGCCGCTTCTTCCGGATAAACGCCATGGAGGGCAGGCCCCACAGCCGCCCGCCGGGAAGTCCAGAGGAGCTGCGGGGAAGGCGGGAGCGGGAGCCGGCGGGGAGCGCGCGGCTGCGGGCCGGGCTTCCCGTGAGGCGCCGCTGGGCGGCCGAGAGCCGGACGCTGCGCTCCAGGGCCCCGCGGCGTCCCGGCCGCGCTCACCGCAGCATCCTCGCGTGGGGACTCCGGCGGCGCTGTGACTCAGGCCCGGAGGAGGGGCGCGCGGCGACACGAGGTGCCCCACATTCGGGCCACGCCGGGGGCTCGCCAAGAACTAGAGGCCAGACGTGGATGGATCTGTCCTTACACACAGAACGTTTCACCACTTTACCAACCATTGCAGGGCTGCATTTTAAAAATGTTATGCTTAAATACGCTTAAAAACGTATGCTTGCTTACAAACCACCAATCTGTTGGCCACAGGAATTTGAAATAAGGTCTTGGGTCCTCAGTTGTCAAAAAACAGACAAACAAGCAAAAAAAGAAAAAAGGAAAAAAAAAAACGACCCCAGAGCCTAGCAAAAGTTTAAAAAGTGAAGACATTTTATTGAGGACTAATGCAATAGAGGAAGGGAGACTCTGGTGTAGAACCGGGCTCCATTCCAGTACACCAGGGGTAAGTGGGGAGGTATATAGCCAAGGAGCAGGCAGTCAGTGTTTGGAAAACTGCTAAGGAGACATCAGGACTGGGGGGATTTCTGGCTGAAACCACTTAACAGGATTCCTGCTGAAAGCAGGCGAGGATAGTCAGACACCAAGGGAGAGGGGGTGAAAATTTTCCTTCAGGTATCCGGAGTGGGGGATTCTTGCTAAACTGCCTTGGCAGCATTACTTGCTAAAACTGGATTTTACAAGGAAGTGCACACATGGGCCTAGAAGAAGATTCAGGAGGCTGACTAAAGTTCGGTCAAGCACAAAATCTTTATCCCAGTCTCTTGGTTGTTGAAATGATTGGTTGCATGACTTTTTTTCTTTTTATATAATAACAGCTTTATTAAGATATAACTCACTTACCAAACAATTCACCCATTTAAAGTGTACCATTCAATGATTTTTACTATAGTCACAAGATATGTTCAATTAGCACCACAATTTTAGAACATTTTTGTCACCTCAAATAGAAACCCGTACCTTTTAGCTATCACTCCCTCACCAACCCTCCCAACTAAATCCCAGCCCTAGCAAACATTAATCAAATTTCTGTCTCTATGAATTTGCCTATTCTGGGCATTTCATACAAATGTAGCCATACAATATGTGTTTGTCTGGCTTCTTTGATTTAACCTAATGCTTTCAACATTCATCCATGTTGTATCATGTATCAGAACTCCATTCTGTTTTATTGCTGGAGTGCATTCCATTGTATGGATATACTACATTTTGTTTATCCATTCATCAGTTGATGGACATTTCACTCATTTCCACCTTTTAACTATTATGAATAATGCTGCTATAAACACTCATGTACCAGTTTTTGTATGGATATATGCTTTCATTTCTGTTGAGCAAAATTAGAATCTAAGTGTAGAATCGCTGGGTCATATAGTCACTCTATGTCTAAACGTTTAGGAAACTGCCACTGATTTCCAAAGTGGCAGCGCCATTTAATACTCCTACCAGCAGTGAAGAAGGGCTCCAGTTTCTCCACATCTTCGACAATACTTGTTATTATCTGACTCTTTGTTTAGAGCTATTGTAGTAGGTGTGAGTGCTGTCTCTTTGTGGCTATGACTTCTTATTTATTTATTTATTTATTTATTTTGAGACAGAGTCTCTCTTCGTCGTCTTGGCTAGAGTGCAGTGGTGTCATCATAGCTCACTGCAACCTCAGATTCCTGGGCTCAAGTGATCCTCCTGCCTCAGCCTCCCAAGTAGCTGGGACTACAGGCGTGTGCCCCCATTCCTGGCTAATTTTTCTATTTTTTGTAGAGACGGGGTCTTGCTCTTGCTCAGGCTGGTCTAGAATGCCTGACCTCAAGCAATCCTCCCACCCTGGGCTCCCAGAGTGCTAGGATTACAGGCACAAGCTAGCGTGCCAGGCCTCACTTCTTAATATATGCTAGGAATGAGCCTGTGATTGTTTACCTTTGAGGGCTTCTTGAATAACAAACTTCTAAATTGTATGTATGCTGAAACATATCTAATAATGTCTTAAGGACCAGGGTCTGCAGGGTTAGGTTTTAAAAGCTTCAAGGTAAAGGTACATCTTGGCTCTCTCTAGTAAGTGGCAGGACTCTGAGGGGAAGGTGGGGGAACCAAGAATAAAATCTGTGGCTAGGTCTTTTGAATTTGATCCCCAGCAGCATTGGACAAAATGCTATGTATAGAGTGGGCGCCCATTAATGTTTTTTAGAATGAATGAAGGTGCCTGGACACTCTGTGATTTTGACTGAGTCCTTTCCGTGTGTGCAAGTGCTGCACAGAACCTATAGCTGGTAAAAAGATGTCAGAGACATTGGCTCAGTGTTGCTGGAGGAAATTATGATCTTGTCCAGCAGCTGAGACATAAATACATGAGCAAGTATGTGATGAAATCAACTGAAATTTGCCAGGAGGATAAAGGATAAATTTCTTTATGAGAAGTATGACAATAGGTGCTATGAGTTTAGAGGAAAGAAATTAGTTTGGCTGGAATAAAGTAAAAAAAAAAAAAAAGAGAGAGAGAGAGAAAAGAAAAAACCCAAAACACAGAATATAAGTTTTCCTCTTCTAGTTAGACGTTAAAGACGTGATGTGATCCTGGTAGGTGGAGAGTGACTCAGAGTCTCTCCTTGACCAAACTCTTAATCAGGCTCTTCTGAGCCAGCTCCTCAACTAGGCCTCAGCCCTGAACTATAAAAACCACAAACACCCAGCACAAATGATTTTGTCTGCTCCCTCCTACCCCGACATTAAAAGACCTAAACAAACACTGACATAATTTCTAACACTTTAAGGCCACATCCGTGTGATGACCTTAGCACTCCTTACAGTGCCTGCCTGAGAAAGCTCAAAGCTACCAAAAGAATTTACTGTTTGTTACAGCTAACACTGGATAGGGGTCCCTGACCACTCTTCCTTAAAACGTTTACAAAGAAGGGCTTAAAATTATGAATCGGTCCTCTGTCCCTTTAAAATGTATATGTATCTCCTACAACCCAGAGCGTCTTTCTCAAGGATTTGCAAGCCATTCCTTTGAAATGTAATCATCAAGAAGTATAGAGTCCTTCTCCCAGTCTGTGTGGGAAGATGGAATCCTAACTTGGAGTCTAGCCAGCTAGCAGGCTAGGCTGCCTAATCACTTTACACTGACCAAACCTTTGCAGTTTTTCACTTCTCTAACTCTATTGATCCCCCAATTGCCCCCCTCCAACCTCATTCTCCCTTCAAAATGTCCAGTGCCCCTTTGCACAAATCAAAATTGAGTTCAGTTCATGCTGAGCCCTCTTCCCTATTACAATAATATATTACTGATTAAAATCTGCTCTTACCAATTGCACTAGCATCTGGCTTTGTTTTTCTTTGGCAAGAAAAAGGGAAGAAACACTTTCGAAAGGATTTTCTTAAACAATAGCTCAGAAGAGAGATGCTTTTGCTGTAACAGGGTTTGTGTTTGTGGAGAATTAAGAGAGAACTGAGACCAGAACTCCCTTGTCCTCCCACCACCAAATCATCCACCCTACTAGCATCTGCTTTCTTACACTTTGTCTTTATTTCTGCTATTTTAAGACATTTGCTCCTATCAAAGGCCAACTTCTCTCTTCCCAAAAAGTTAGCCTTTGCAATTTTCCTTTCTCTCTTTCTCTCTCTGCCTTTGTCTATTTTTCCCTCACTAATGAATGATTTCCATCTGAATATAAATATAGTTTTCAAAAAACTTTCCGTTTATCCCACATGTCCCTCCAGTTCCCCATTCTCAGCAGAACTTCTTGAAACATCTGCCTACATGTGCAGTCTCCATTTTCTCACCTTGCGTTCTCATCAGTCTATTCCAGTTGGACTTCCATTTCCCTCACTCCACTGTAATGGTTCTTGTCAAATCACCACATTCATTGGTCACTTTTCTAGCTTCATCTTTAACGCTCAGCAGACTGCAATATAGTATTCAACACAGCTCCTTGTTGGAGCACTCTGCTCCATTACTCCCAAGGACTTTCTCTGTTCTTGCTTTTTGCTCCTTCTCAATCTCTTTGGTTGGTTTCTCTTCTGCCTAACCTCTTGTTAGTTGTTTCTCTGAACTCACCTTCCAGGCAGTTTCAACTAGTGCCTTGAGAGAGGGGCTGAAGGGCAGCCGAGGAAAGAAATTTCTGGTACAGGTTGAGCATCCCAAATGCAAAAATATGAAATCCCAAATGCTCCAAAATCCAAAACTTTTTGAGTGCTGACATGATGCCCAAAGGAAATGCTCATTGGCACATTTAGATTTTTGGATTAGAGTTGCTCAACCAGTTTGTATTCTGCAAATATTTCAAAATCTGAAAAATTCCAAGATACGAAACACTTCTGTTCCCGAGCATTTCAGGCAAAGGATACTCAACCTGTAGTGGCATACATTTTTACATAAATAAAATGGGTAATCACCATTTCCTTATATATGATATGACTTCCTTTATGCCTCTAAGCTTCCTGTTCTGTCTAAAAATGCCTTCCTACCTTTCTATCATCATTTCTTCCTGTTAAAATGCTACCTGCCCTTTAAGTTCCCACTCAAGACTTCTTTGAAGTCTTCCTTGATGCACCCAGGTAGAACTTATCTCACATTCACTTAGTATATATTTATTTCACAACAATGTTTGTCAGGCATCAAGCTGGGCACTGGATGCCTTCGTGAAGCTCACAACCAGACAGGGATTTGAACAGTGATCACATTCTGCCTTATATTATAAGGGTCCATCTTCCCATTTAAGTTAGAAACTCCTTAGGAACAGTCATAGTGACTTGTTGGTCTTTATTTCCACATTACCACTCAATACAATGTCTTATATTTAGTGGTTCCCCAATAACTATTTGTTGGATTGAATATTGCACTTTCTTTTGTCACCACATGTGTCTATTTTGATTTGTTGTACTGTAAGTAACAGAAAACTCAATCAACAGTTAGCGATCATTTGCTCATCATCAGCATGGGTTGAACAGCTCAATAGTATAAGTCTGGCCTTTCTCTTAGGCTTGTATACTTATGATCACAAGATAACTGCTCCATCATCATGATCGTGCCCAGATTCTGAGCAGAAATGAGGAGGAAGAGCAAGGTCAACCTTGTCTGTTCATTTTGCCAGGAAACCAGAAGCACTCCCAGAAACATACACCAAGCTTGCACCTACATCTCATTAGCCAGAACTGTTGCGTAGCAGCAGTGGAGGCTGGGAAAACAAGTGTTTGACTCTTGCAGCCTCAATAGTGCAAAGCAGCCACCCAGAAGGGAAGTGGGAATGGCTCTTGGGATTGGTGAATCAGCAGGGTGTCCCCCATTATTAAAATAAAAACTAGCCAGGAGGACACGTTGATAGTTCTTCTTAGAGATGATGACACCTGAGACTATCACTTCCTTCTTTACATGTTCTTCAGTAAATAGTTTGACTGTTTATTATATGCCAGGAAATGTTCTAGGTGCTGGAGACAAAGTCCTGAATCAAACAGAGTCCCTGCCCCTATGGAACTTACATTCTGGTGAGAACAACAGTTTTAAAAAGCACATAATATAAATTCAGGCAAGGATAAGTACCATGAGGAAAAACAGACCAGAGTAATGGACAGAGCACAAAGGGGTCTGAGAAAGCCCCTCTGATGATGGATATTTGAGCTGACAACTGAATGAATTAAAAGACGTGAATGTAAAGATCTTGGGAGAACGTATTCCAGGCAGAAGGAATAGCAAATGTCACAGCCCTGAGACAGGAGTGGGTGCAGAGGCAGCAGGGCCCAGAGCACGGGCCAGGGAGGGCACTGGCTTTTTCATTATTATTGTTACTAATGTGTGATTGAAGCCACTGGAGGGTTAAGAGCAGGAGGGTAACATGATCTGACTTAATATTAAAATTTGACCATTGTGTAACTAGCCTGAAAGAAGCTCAAAATTTATTTGCACAGCATGAAATGTTAGATAGGAACAGGGATCAGCTCTTTCCTCTTTCACTTTTTGCTTAAATAACAAAGGGAATTGTATTAGTCTTGGTTCCCTAGAGAAACCACTAGGAGATACACACACACACACACACACACACACACACTCCAGACCAAGTCGGAGCCCAAAGGCAGGAGAAAACTAATGTCCCAGCTCAGAGACAGGCAGAGAGAGATAATTCTCTTCCTCCACCTTTTTGTTCTATTTAGGCCTCCTACAGATTGGATGAGGCCTATGCACATTGGGGAGGGCAATCTGCTGTACTCTGTCTACCGATTCAATTGTTAATGTCATTTGGAAACACCCTCACAGGCACACCCAGAATGATGTATAACTATATATTTTAGGACCCCATGGACCAATCAAACTGACATACAAAATTAATCATCACAGGAATTTTTAGCTCAGGTAGCTGGAAATCTAAGGGATAATGTACTTTAGGGTTCATTGATCCAGTAGCTCAACAATTTCATCAGAGACTCAGTTTCCCTGCATCTCTCCATAAGGCCCTCGGCCTATTAACATTAAAACCACTTCCCTTCCTCTTAAGGCTGGTGGTGGGTAGTCCCTGGTATTGGACCATCTGTGTACTTTCTCCCTCAGGTTTGGAGACCACATCTAGCCCAGCATGTCTCCCAAGAATCCAGAGATTCACTTCGATTGGCCCTCTTAGGCCACATGAGTGCAGGATCAAAGCCTAGCCAGAGAAATGGCATGTTCTCTG
Source organism: Indri indri (assembly GCA_004363605.1). NCBI lineage: Eukaryota > Metazoa > Chordata > Mammalia > Primates > Indriidae > Indri > Indri indri. The sequence goes on along the minus strand of RJWJ010018218.1, from coordinate 5,370 downwards.
GAATTTAGACCAGGGCCATCTCTCAACTGGAAGTAGAAGTTCATTTTCCCCAAAGTACCTGGGTGAAGTAGGGAAGGAGTGGAAAAACAAGTGAAAATATGCATATGAGTTGGCCCAGGTCATGGGGCAGTAGTGAGATGCAAGGCAGTTTGGTCATAGTAGATGTCACGCGTAACCACTTGCATTCTCTTACTTTGGCAATATGGGTGTGATTCTCATCTTCTCCCTTTCATAGCTGTCTGGGCTCTTGGGTTAATGTTGAGGTAAGTGGAGGAGTAAGACCTTACATTTTTTTCAGGCAATTCTTGTGAACTAGATTTTCAAATGTTTTTTCCCATGCAGTTAATATTGTTTCTGATGTTCTGATTTTTATGTCCTGTTGCAAAAAAGGAATAGGACTGCATATGCCCATATTTGCATCAATTTTCCCTCCTTGGGTTATACACAGTTGTCAGAGGGCACCTGTTATCTGTCATCTACACAGTTCATCTTCCTTGCATGGGTAAAGATGAGTGTAATTGCTACAGTCATCCCTCATTTAAGATATTGTCCCTCGTATTTCATAAATCCAGGCATGTTTTTACTAGGCATGTTGCTCACCAGAGATTAGTATAGATTAGATTAGAAGATAAGCAGGAAGTTATAAACAAAATAATAATTGTAAGATATACATTGTATTCTTTAAAATACAGAAACATTAACTTCATAATAAGTAAATTAAAACAAAACAATATGCCATTTTCTGAGGTCAAATGGCAGATATCAATGCTGTCAGTGGTAGTATCCAGTGTTCATGTGAGAAGGCATACTTAAACACCACTGACGGCAGTAAAATTTGGTATATTTCTCTAGTGTGTTCTGGTAAAGGTTTAGCAACCAGCATATTGGGAGAAAACAAGCTGATTTAGAGTGTTTGCCAGTTTCTATGGTGTAAAATACTACCATAGCCAATTTCATGCTACCAACCAGAAGTCACTGAACGCAGAATTGGGAAGAGATGCACACAAGTGAACTGACTCTTCTGGGGGCAATTTAAATAGATGGAGGACCCACTAAATTGATGTCTAGACATTTATTCCTAAGGAAATATTCAGCTGCACCAATATTTATGTCCAGGAATATTCATTACAGTTCTGTTTTTAGTTGGTGAAAAACTAATAATAATCTAGTGTCCACTAAGAGAGCAATGGTTAGTAAATTGTTTATCTATTCAATAGAATATTATGTGTCCATTTAAAATCTTATTTCTATTAATAATTAATTACCTTGGGAAATAAGTGCAATATATTTGTGAAAAATTAGGAAATAATTTATTTCACATCACCTCAGTGTATTTTGGTGTGCTAAAAAGTACAGCAAGTGTTCATAGTAGTTGTCTCTGAATGAAGAGATAATGAATGATTTTTGTTTTTTTCTTTATATTTTCTGAAGAATACAAGCAGTGCTCCCTTATCTTCGGTTTTACCTTCTGCAGTTTCAGTTACCTGAGGTCAACTGCCGGCCAAAAATATTAAATGGAAAATTCCAGAAATAATTCATAAGGTTTAAATTTCGGGCTGTTCTGAGCAGCGCGATGAAATCACATGCCGTCCCTCACCTTCTGGCTCCATCATCCATTTGTCCAGTGTCTCCACGCTGTAGAGGCCACTCCCTTGTCACTTAGCAGCTGTCTTGGTTATCGGAGCAAAAAAACGTAGTATATATAGGATTTGGTACTATCTGAGGTTTCAGGCATCCACTAAGGGTCTTGGAATGTATTCCCTGCAGATAAGGGGGGACTACTGTGTACAGTCATCCCTCAATATCCGTGGGGGATTGGTTCCAGGACCTCCCCACAATCCCAAACCCTCAGATGTTCAGGTCCCTCACAGTGGGCCCTCTGCGTCTACAGTTCTGCATCCACAGCTTCACCCAACAGGGTTACGAAAGGTGGACTGTATTACTTTTGTAATTGGAAAGCAAACAGCATTTATTACTCAATTTTCTTATGCAGAAACGGGGTACAGCATTTTGAGGGGGCGCATCCTAATGGATCCTCTTTTTCTGTTTTACTCTGGTCAGTTTCTGGACCAGGAAAACACTGAATGTGTGTTTCATGGAATTTTCTACTTCTCTTCAAGACGTCCAAGAGCCACTGTCAAAGAGCCACCCTTGGCCGAGGCTCATTTCCCCAGCCCAAGCCTGCCGCCTCGCTCTCCACCTTCTCTTTTGCTGTGGTCTTGAGAATTCGGCTTGGTTTCCTTTCTTTCCTGACTCTCAGCACACACACTATCCCTTGGGGTTTTTCCTTAGGGTTGCCCACACCAGAAAACAAATTCGTATTCATTTTTCTCCTTTGATCCTATTGAGAGAAAATTTTTCGTGAATCTCCCACATTTTTCCATGTCTAGGCATCAACGGTCAATTTCTTCAGATTTATTTTCATTTCAGGATTGTAAAGATAAAGTCTGTCTGTCTGTCTGTCTCTCTCCCTCTCTATCTCTCGTCATTCCAGGGCGGTAAAGATAAAGACCTCGCCCTCCCCTCCTGGGGAAGATTTGCTATCATCCCAGGATAATAAATACAGTATCTCTCTCTGAGGACAGGGTGAGCAGGTTTGCCAGCCCCTGTATCAGGTTGGGGGCTTCCTAAGCTGGGTATTCCTCAGGTGTGACACAAAATCACTGCGCATGCAACATCCACCTGGGCCGGTGCATCCCCCCGGGGGTGCTTGAGGGACAAGGGAAACTGACGCAGGCGCGAAGCTCTTGATGGCTGCTCTGCGGTAAGTAATCAGCTGTCTAAATCCGTCTGGCTCACTGCATCCTTACCGACCAAATCTAGGGATTTTTGGCAAGGCAACCTAACAGCTGTCACCTGCTGCTCCTTAGGCACTGCTTGACTTCTTGGCAAATCTGTAAGATCACTCTGTGAGATTGTTCTATTATTTCCAATTTTCAGAAGAGGACAACTCAGCCTTTGTGCAGTTTAATTACATGAGCAATACCACTCAATTAGTAAGGAAAAGTGACATGATTTGATCCAAGGGCTGCCTGACTCAGAGTCACTTTCTTTGCAATTATATGTTTCCAGTGACAATTCTGAGGCCTTTAAAAGAAACTTAGAATCAGAAATGCTCATTACTTGAAGTAAAGCTCTAAGGGACCTCATGGGAAGAAAACAGATTGTTACACTCCGGTTGCTACCCACAAGGGGAAGAGCTGCTTCAGAACAATCTTATCTCAGAAGTCCTCCTGGAAAACAGTGGCCACTAAAGGAAGAGGGTGGGAGGGGGAAGGGCAAGCTTGATGTTTCTGACATCAATCTTAAAGTTTGCTTTTCCGTGCTTTCTTTTAGTAGCCATTTATAATATTTATACATTCGTAAATCCGTTTTCAATTGGGATTATTGAGGCATAATTTATACACAATAAAATTTGTCAATTTGAAGTGTATAATTGGGTGAGTTTTGACAAATGTGTGCAGTTGGGTAACCACCACCATGATTATGATACAGAATATTTCATCACCCTAAAATGTTTCATTGTGTAACAGCAGAAAGGAGGCTTAGCATGACTAGCTCCATTTTGCCTCTGACCACCTGCAGTAATATCCTTTAGATTAAAAGTTTCTGTTTAGCTCCGCATATAGGCCAGCTAATGATAGGAAGAATTTAGTCTGTAGTTCAACTCCAGAAAAAAGATGATAATCGTCCCTTTCCCAAAGTGAACTCCCAGGGAAAGAAGGAAATTGGGCACACAAGTAACAATGCTATGTAAAGATTTATGGGAACACTGTGACCTGACCTATGTCCTCCAAAGTTAACTGACCAAAAAAAAAAAAGAAGTTTTACAACCTACTCGGACCCTTGCTGACGTCCAGATGTCTGTGGTCCTCGGGTACCTCTTGTAACCCTCCTCCTCTTGCCCCTTCCTGTGACATAAAAAGGAGGCTAAACTTCATACTAATTTAAGATAGTTCCTTAGGATATGAGTCCACCATCTTCTCAGTTTGCTGGCTTCTGGAATAAACGTCCCTGTCCTCGCCCGACACCTGTCTCTCGACTTACTGGCTGTCTTGTGGTGAGTAGTACACGCATGGACTCAGTTACGATTGCGCCCTGCTGTAAGGAATGCCTGCCTCCAACTGCCGATCTGCTTTCTGTCACTACAGGCACACATTTTCTAGAATTTCATACAAATGCAACTATACAGCATGGAGTAATTTATGTCTGACTTCCTTCACTTAGCACAGTGTGTTTGAGATTCATCAACACTGCTGTGTGGAACACTGCGTCATTCATTTGTATTGCTGAGCAGTAATTCATGTTATTGATATGCCACAGTTTATCTCCTCAACGGTTGATGAATATCTAAGTTGTGTTCAGTGTTTTTAGCTATTATGAATAAAGCTGCTATTAACATTGGAATAAAAGCCTTTGTCAGAACATGTTTTCTCCCATCTCCTGGAGGCTCCTGTATGTCCCCAGGGAAAATTCCAGCTCCATAGCATGGTACATGATGTCTTTTAAGAAACTCCCTATGATTACCTTTTATACTTTATCTCTAAATATTTTGCCATACAGTTTATAGTCCATTCATTCATTATTTCAATATCTGTGCATCTGAACACTACTACGGGCTAGAGCTATGCATGAATAAGGCAGATATGGTCCCAGTTCTTACAGAAAGCTTCTAGTGGGTAAACTGGCTGTAAACAAACAAAAGTATAAAACGATTGCAGATTATAAGTGCTACAAAGAAAATAAATAACCAAGATGGCACAACAGGGTAGAGAAAAACATGGTGCTATGGACTGAATTCTATCCTCCCCCACCAAGTTCAGACATGAAGCGCTAACCCCCAATGTAACTGTATCTGTAATTAAGACTAAATTAGGTCATAAGGTTGGGCCTTAATCTGATAGGACTGTGACCTTATAAGAAGAGGAAGAGATGCTAAGACCTGTCTCTGAAAAAAAAAATGGTTAAGATGGTAATTTTATGTCATGTATATTTTATCACAATTTAAAACTTGAGGGGAAAAAGTGGTGCTTGTATCACGCTATCTTTATTTCTTGATCTCTTTACTAGGGTTTAAGATTGACCACAAACAGGCGCAGTTGTTACTGCGTGAATGAGATGCAAAATACTCCACACATGGCCTCAATGTCCAAGAGATCTTACTTGCAAAATAAACTGGAATGTTTTTTTCTTTTTTCATCCCTGAAGATTGTCGCATTTAATGTATTCATTTATTTGAAGGGTATTGGCAAATGACAGGTGCAAGATGAAGATAAAGGCTGTATCACCTGTCTCTAGATACAGAAAGAGCGTGGAAATTAGAACACAAGTTTTAAAATAATCGTGCCTAAGACAAAACAAGGGCCGGGC
>RJWJ010018217.1:0-31908 GCA_004363605.1 Indri indri | reverse complement strand
TCATAAAACACTGATATAAATGTCTTTTAAAGGCCTCAGCTCTCACTCCCCAATGGCATGGATTCTGTTTTCCCTCATTCTGGGACTAGATCTTAGGGCTCCAGACCCTTGTGCAACACCAAATTCCACTCTGCCAGTGTCTGTCCAGTGAAGATTTTCTTTTTCACGTATATGCAAAGCTTTGTACACAGCAAGGACTATTTACAGTTATTTGGTTAATCATAACTGCTAAAATTACAAGTGCCAAAACCTAGATTTTCTTAGGCCTTTAGCTTCAATTTGTAATTTTTTTAATTCTATTTAGAAAAACTTACAATTCTATCTCAAAAGAAAAATTATAACTTGTACTTTTAGTTTGTATTATGCTTAATTATAAGTTTAACAGGTTAAATCCTACTAAAAGGTAGGACCTATTTTCAAATTAAATTAATTACAATATTGGAAACATTTTATGATGCTATTTTGATTTGTGAACTTGGCTAGGCTCTAGTCTCCCGGTTAATCAACCAAACATGAATCTCACTGCTGCTGTGAAGGAATTAGAATGCTTATTCTGCTCACTTTAAGTAAGGGAGATTATTCTGGGTGAGCCTGAGTTAATCAGTTTGAAGGCCTTAAAAGCAGGGCTGAGGCTTTCACAGGAGAAAAAGAAATTTTTCCTTTGGTTATAGTTTTGCCTTATGTTTATGGGGTTCCAGCCTCCTCAGGAGTTTTCCTTGCTAATGACCTGCTTCATAGACCTCAGACTTGCTTAGCCTGCCCCCACATTGTATAAGCCAATCCCCTTTGACAAATCTCTCTCTCTCTCTCTCTCTCCCTCTCTCTCTCACACACACACATACACACACACACCTCCTGCTAGATTTGCTTCCCAGGTTGAACTCTGATATACACATTTACACACTTCGAATCTGGTGTAAATAATTCCTTCACAAACTTCAAATATCTGACAGGGCAGACTTATAAACCCTAAAAGCAAAACTTCTCTAAATCTAATAAAAGAAATTTTAAATGTTAAAAAAATAAGATTTTCTTAAATATGCAACACTGTTTACAAAACTAATTATATTCTTACTTTTTCAAATTAAAAATCACAAATCTAATAATTATTAAGCATTGCAAATTACCACCACAAAGCTAATATGTAGTTTCCCTAAGTTATCAATTACTTTTAATATTTCAAATGCCTAAAATAACAAACAAAAAAGATTTTGATAATTATTCTGATTTATTTCCCTGAAACACAAAAGTATAACTATCAGCTTAATTTACTTCATTATTCCCATATTTATTGGTGTACATTGCCAAAGTTATAGCATCATTTATCCAACCGTTAAAAGTCATAAAAGTAGAACTGAATTTGAATCAGGATAAGGACTTTATAACTTAAGCAAATGGTGCAGGCAACCAAACAGTAGTCCCAGCCTGCCTGAAATATATTCAAGAGATTTTATTTCACAAGTAGGTCAGAGAGAATTTTTAAAGACAAATACTTAAGAGAAGTATCTGAATGTGAATTTCAGTTTAACTTAGTAAGGTAAATTCTACTTGAACCTTTCCTGTTTTGACAGAGGGGAAACTGCCAACAAGCTGGAGGTGCCCGAGCTGAATAGATGTTAAGGAAAGGAGACGAAAGTGGAATGTGGAGGCCAAAGTTTAGGGAACTGATCCAATGATGGACAAATACATTCGCAGCCTTCACAGAAACAATGATATAAATGAGAGCTGAAGCTGTGGAAACAGACAGCAAGAAGGATATTTAAGAAAGCTTCCTGTAGAAAAATCAGCAAAGTTTCGTGAGGCCACAGGAAAACTCTACTATAATTTGAGAAGCAATGCTTCAGGTCAATGAATTGATTCTGAATACTGCCTATTACTCAACTTTAGAAGTATATATATAATGAAGTAAAGGGTTTTTGTTGCTGTCATTTGCATTTTTTAGCAAAACTCCTCAAGGAGAATTTCCCTTTAAAAGAAGTCAGTAAAAGAAATATACTTCCAAGAGTGAGCAAGGGAGGAAGGGAGGTGTCTGAAATAATAAAGGCCAAGGGAATTGCAGCCTGATGGCCTCACAGCTACTTCCAAGACATATGAGGCCTCTGGGACTCCAAAAATAGAAAACAACAGAGCCCTTGGGTTAAAGAGTCTAGTAGAATTTGGCATAAAGTTCTAGGAATAGGGATTTAGAGATTGGTAGGGATGAGAGCAGCTGAGGGTGTGAAAAAACTGGAGAAGACAAAAAGAGGAGAATTTTAAAAAGTGCTATTAGATTCCCTTTAATTGTCTTTGAAAAATGCAAATAAAGCCTGGAACTACATCTTAATTACTTTTGCTTGCTGGACTATATGTCTAACTGTACCAACATGCTGAGTCCAGGCCACCAGGCAGTCTGGGATTTATTCAGATCACATATTTTCAAAAATGAGTCACTACATTCTTCTATGCAGAAATGCAGAGGAATATTTTATGTTGCTTGCAAAAGTACAGATATCAACTACTTCTCCAACAGAGCCAATCTGCTTTCCAAAAAGTCATCTCTTTTCTGATATTCAGGGACAAAAAAAACCTATCTGCCTCTTATAGGTTTGTATATTTCTCAGGCACCACATTATGTAGGTTTTAAAGAAAATTTGTAACTTTGGTGGAAATGTCCCTTTATTCAATAATTCATTCAGTAGGCATCTGTTTGGAAACCCCCATGTGCCCAGCACTGTGATAGGTTCTGAGTTCAGGGAGATAAGATTCAAATCCTTCCTTTGAGAATTTTGCAACCTGGTAGGGAAGACTGAATTGATTCTTCCAATTCTTTTGGAAATTAATTTAGCAAGAATTATTAAAAATCTTGCAAATTTCAGTTTTACCCCATAAATCCACTCCAAGAAAATCAACCTAATGATAAAATTTTTATTTTCATTTTTTAATTTAATGTTTAATTAATTTAATTTAATTTAAAATTATAATTTTTCATGACTTTAGTCAGTTGGATATCAGTTCAAATCTTGTTTCTGCTACTTATTTTTTTTCTTTTTTTTTCATTTCAACATATTATGGGTGTACAGATGTTAGGTTACGTGTGTTGCCCTTACTCCCCCTACCCTCCCAAGTCAGAGCTTCAAGCGTGTCCATCCCCCAGATGGTGCACATTGCACTCATTATGGATGCATATACCCATCCCCTGCTCCCCCCTCCCACCTGCCCAACATCCAATAAATGTTATTCTTATATGTGCACTTAGGCGTTGATCAGTGGAAACCAATTTGCTGGTGAGTACATGTGGTGCTTATTTTTCCATTCTTGGGATACTTCACTTAGTAGAATGTGTTCCAGGTCTATCCAGGAGAATATAAGATGCACTATATCACCATTGTTTCTTATAGCTGAATAGTACTCCATGGTATACATATACCACATTTTATTAATCCACTCACGTATTGATGGGCACTTGGGTTGTTTCCACATCTTTGAAATTGTGAATTGTGCTGCTATGAACATTCGAGTGCAGGTGTCTTTTTTATAGAGTGACTTTTGTTCTTTTGGGTAGAAGCCCAGTAATGGGATTGCTAGATCAAATGGCAGTTCTACTTGTATCTCTTTAGGGTATCTCCATATTGCTTTCCACAGAGGTTGCACTAGTTTGCAGTCCCACCAGCAGTGTTTGAGTGTTCCTATCTCTCCACATTCACGCCAACATTTATGGTTTGGGAATTTTTGATAAAGGCCATTCTCACTGGAGATAAATGATATCTCATTGTGGTTTTGATTTGCATTTCCGTGATGATTAGAGATGTCGAGCATTTTTTCATGTGTTTCTTGGCCATTATTCTGTCTTCTTTTGAAAAGTTTCTGTTCATGTCCTTTGCCCACTTTTTGATAGGGTTGTTTGATTTTTTCTTGTTGATTTTCCTCAGTTCTAAATAGATTCTAGTTATCAGCCCTTTATCGGGTGTGTAGCATGCAAAAATTTTCTCCCATTCTGTAGGTTGTCTGCTCTCATGACAGTTTCTTTGGCTGTGCAGAAGCTTTTTAATTCGATTAGATCCCATTTATTTATTTTTGTTGTTGCCGTGATTGCCTTTGGGTTCTTCTTCATAAATTCTTTGTTAGGCCAATTCTATAGGGGTTTTTCCAACATTTTCTTCTAGAACTCTAATCGTTTCAAATCTTAGGTTTAAGGCTGTTACCCAGTGTGAGTTGATTTTTGTGAGAGGTGAAAGGTGTGGATCCTGTTTCAGTCTTCTGCATGTGGATATCCAGTTTTCCCAGCACCATTTATTGAATAAGGATTCTGTTCCCCCATGTATGTTTTTGTCTGCTTTGTCAAAGATTAGATGGCTATACGAGGATGGTTTTATATCTGCATTCTCAGTTCTGTTCCACTGGTCAATGTCCCTGTTCTTGTGCAAGCACCATGCTGTTTTCATTACAATAGCCTTGTAGTATAGTTTGAAGTCTGGTAGATTGATACCTCCCATTTTGTTTTTATTGCCTAGGATTGCTTTTGCTATATGGGGTCTTCTCTGGTTCCATACAAAGCATAAAATTATTTTTTCTATATCCGTGAAAAATGATGTTGGTATTTTAATAGGGATTGCATTGAATCTGTAGATCACTTTGGGTAGTATAGACATTTTAACAATGTTGATTCTGCTGACCCACAAGCATGGTATGGTTTTCCACCTGTTTACATCCTCTGCTATTTCCTTCCTCAGTGTTTTGTAGTTCTCCCTGTAGAGGTCTTTTACCTCCTTAGTTAAATATATTCCTAGATACTTTATTTTCTTTGTTGCTATTGTGAAGGGAATTGAGTCTTGGATTTGATTCTCAGTTTGACTGTTATTGGCATATATGAATGCCTCTGATTTGTGTGTATTGATTTTGTATTGTGAGACTTTACTGAATTCATTTATCAATTCCAGGAGTCTCTTGGTTGAATCCTTGGGGTTTCCTAGATATAATATCATATCATCAGCAAAGAGTGAGAGTTTGATCTCTTCTGCCCCCATTTGGATGCCCTTAATTCCGCTCTCTTGTCTAATTGCTGTAGCAAGGACTTCCAGCACTATGTTGAATAGAAGTGGAGATAGTGGGCAACCTTGTCTGGTTCCAGTTCTAAGTGGGGATGCTTTCAATTTTTCCCCATTCAGTATGATGTTGGCTGTGGGTTTGTCATATATGGCTTGTATCACTTTCAGGTAAGCCCCGTCTATGCCTATTTTGTTAAGCTGGTTGGGTATTTAGCAATACAACTTAGCCATAAAAGGGTGTTGAATTTTGTCAAATGCTTTTTCTGCATCTATTAAGAGGATCTTATGGTCTTTGTTTTTGCTTCTATTTATATGGTGAATTACATTTATGGATTTGTATATGTTGAACCATGCCTGCATCTCTTTGATGAAGCCCACTTGGTTGTGATGGATTATTTTCTAGATAAGCACCTGGATTCAGTTTGCTAGGATTTTGTTGAGAATTTTTGCATCTGTATTCATAAGGGATATTGGTCTATAGTTTTCTTTTTTTGTTGTGTCCTTTCCTGGTTTTGGTGTAAGAGTTATGTTGGCTTCATAAAATGTGTTGGGGAGTATTCTATCCTTCTCGATGTTGTGGAATAATTTCTGCAGGATAGGCACCAGTTCTTCTTTGTAGGTGTGGTAAAATTCGGGTGTAAAACCATCTGGTCCAGGACTTTTCTTTTTAGGTAGTTTTTTTATTGCTGTTTCAATTTCAGTACTTGATATTGGTCTGTTCAGGAATTCTATTTCCTCCTGGTTGAGCCTAGGGAGGTTATGTGTTTCTAAAAATTTGTCCATTTCCTCCACATTTTCCAGTTTGTGTGCACAAAGATTTTTGTAGTATTCATAGATTATATCTTGTATCTCCATTCTGCCACTTATTAAACTATTATAATACTTAGCTTATCCTGTTAGTACTTCACTATCTGCAATTAAAGATAATGATTCTAAGCACGTGAGGTCATTGTAAGTATTAACCATGATAACATATGTAGAGTTTATCACTGTGTCTGGAACATGGAAAATACTTAATAAACAATCTTGTCTCCCCTTAAGTGATAACCATAGAGGGGTTACAACTATGTAGAAATTTATAAACATGTGAATGTGGCTAGAAAATGATGTGCTCAAACTAAACAGTTTTGCTAAGGCGATACGACAATTGGATGGTTTTCATACATGTTTTAAATTTTAATTCCCTAGAATGCTTTTCTGTGATTGAAACTTCAATATCCAGATTTGAAAATATATTCATATATTTCATCAAGTTGAGCAAGGTGTTTGCTTTTCTTTTTCCAAAAGCAAGAGATGTTTTGAAACATAATAAAGAAAGAACAATACTACTTCTTGATTTCCATTCATAATTGGGGTTGGGTATTTAGCAATACAACTTAGCCACTCATTTCTTAGTCACTCAATAAACATTTATCAAAGATCTACAATGATGTGCCAGATGCTGGGCTGGGGGCTGGGCATTAGGAGTGCAATGATGTGATCCTGACATTCAAGGGGTCTACTTCTGGTATTTACAGGCAAACAAATCCATTATTACAGAACAAGTAAATTCTACCACAATGTTATGCCCAGTGCTACTATGGGAGCCTGGAAGAGAGGCATCCCGATGACACTGGTGAGTTAGAAAGGGCTTCCTGGAGGACACAGAGCTTGAACTGAGTTTTAAAGGATAACATGGAGTAGCTAGATACAAAACAGAGAAGTTAGCCAAACAGAAAGAAAAGCATGTGCAAAAACAAAGAAATGGCATGAGCGGTGAAGGGAAGCCAAAAAGAGTCATTCAGCAGGTAACACTTATGTTACACTCTCTAGAATTGTTCTTTAGGTTAATTTAAACCACTTTTCTTAATTACTGGTTTTTCTCACAAGAGAAGAAAGGAAGCCTTAACTCTGAAATTGCCCTAAAATATTCACCACTTTGCTCCTTGACCGTGGCCTCTCTCCAAGGAATACAGAACAATAGCAATGATTCAGAAAAGGACGGAGACAGAGCATCACCAAAACATTTATTTTCTTGGCTGTCTTAGTGTGGCAGAAAATGGACTTCCTTGGAGCTACCAACAGCACTGTACCTTTATGCAAGAGGTCTACACACCTTTTCTCTTACCTCCTTTCTTTCCTCCTAGCAAGATGTTTTCATTGCATGAAGGGCAAGCAGAGGAGATGGGCAAATTGAGCATGACTAATAAAAAAGGTGTCTTTTATGCTAATTAAAAGGGATAATGCTCTCTGAGGCACAGACATTATAGTAAATAGAGTCCCATCTCACACAGGGTTTAAGTCTGAAGTTGGCATAGGAAGCACATAATAAGTGTGATCAAAGTACTCTTGAACACCCCATCAGCCGTCCACAAAGAATAACATACACGTTTTGTGCTGAGAAATTTGTTCAGTAATATGTGTGTATAAATGAAGAATGCATACAGTAATATCAGTCTATAATAAATGGCACATATGCAAAATAAAATTGAAGGCATTTTCATGTTAATTATTTAAAAGAGTACTTGCATCGTTGAATTTAAAAATGTACATATGTGATGTGTCTCCACTGTTTAATACTTAATGCCAATTGAGGAACTTAGGGTTTTTACAGCCCCAAGAATATATTCTAGCAGAGAGAGCACTGGCCTCCGAATCAGAAGATGAGCTCAAGTCCTGCCACTGTCACTTATTGAAAAAGAGGGCTTAAATCTCAGGTGACACCTTTGGTGCCCAAGCCTTTATGATATTTGTCCAAAATCCAAATATCCATGCCTATATTTGGCATTTGATATGTTGTCACCATGCACTAGATATGGGAATAAAAGAGCCCTGGGCCACTGGGCCAGAAACCCAAGGCTTCTCTGTCCTTCTATGCATAGTAATAGAAATCAATCAAGGACCTTTTTATTTCCCTTAGATACCTTCACTCATTCTCTTATTCGCTACACAGTAAATGCTTGGACTACAAAGCTATTTTTAAACAGAGTGAAAGAGGTTTCCCCTGCAGCCTCACATACCGAAAGAAAGACAGCCACAGGAATTGTAATATATACAATACAATACAAATTGATCACAGATTCTTTTCAGAAAACACTCAGCACTGTCATTCAGCATGGACAATGACTGAGTTTTAAAGCTAAGGAGTGAGTGAATAGCCAAGTGTTTAACATATCTGCCAAAACTAGTTCAAGAGGAATAAAGAAAGAGGAAGAGGAGACAGACAGACGGACTAGAATGAACACTATGCCACTGGCCACAGCCATCCCTCAGGCCTGCTTATCTATGGAACCCTCAGAACTTACAAAAATCAGATAACTTTTTAAATTGTAACCTCTATATACTCTAATGGAGGTAACCCTTTTGACATAAATGGTTAAATCTGATGTTTTAAAGATGGTTGGTAAACGAGGTTTCATCTGGGATTTCTAAGGTATCTTGGGACTGTTTTCCAAATAATTCAGGCTCAATAAAACTGCCAAGTGTGCTTTGTCATTTGATTTTTTTTTCAAATATGAGTAATTTAATCCATATGTTGCTCATTCATAAAAATCTCTACAATGCAGTTTAAGATTTTTAAGAGCCACTTGTTTTCCCAGGAGGTACTGGGGCTTGCTTATTACTTTTCTAGAAACTATTTTTAAATCAAATATCAAAACAGGCAGCTCTCTTTTCTTTATGAAGTCTACATCCGGAAATTTTAGGTTGCATTTGAAAACAGATTCCAAACTGTTTTGCCTATTATTTTATTTGTAGACTGTTTGAGGCCAATTTTTGTGGGTACTTTATCTCAGCGTTGTATGGAACTTAAAGTCTCTTCTGGGGTGAGAACTACTAAAGAATGTAAACAGTATTAGGTGGATCTCATTGCACAACTTTTTTAGGAGCAAGCAATACCTCCTCTATGCCAGGAGCTCATGGAAAGATTCTAAACCTCCTCTCTCATGTAGGAGCTATATTTTCCCAGGGAACTAAGGTTTCATTTAGAAAATTACTTTTTCAGGGTTCTCATTATTTTATTGCCCTGGAAGGTTAACTCGCCTCATGCTGACATGAGGTGACATGTCTGTGTCAGCAAGAAGAATCCTCCCCTGTGAATGAGGCTCAAGTTCTAACCTCAGGGAAGCCATTTCAGTCCCAGGAGAAGGCCTCACCAATGATGCCAATTCAAAGTTTCTGCCCTTCTTTTCTCCTCTTTTTTTTCAACTTCATCTTCAAAAAGATAAAATCTGCCTCAAGAACAGCACAGAAATCTGTTCTCACCCTCACTTCTCCCTGCCTCACATGGTCACCCTCCACTTTCTTTGGTCCGAAACCAATTGTGTAAATGCACTCACTTCTACATTGCTAATTGCCGTGGATGCCCAGAACTCAGAAGCTGCAAATACAACTTTGTTTTTCTTGTCATTTTTAAAGGAGAGCTAGTCTTTTAACTGCCTTGGGGGGAAAAACCTCTACTACCCAAATGGAAGAGACCTAAGAGAATTCTCTATTATGTGATGAAATGCAGGGTCTCTAGAGGCAGACTGCTTGTGTGAAAACCCCAGTGCCACCACTAACTAGCCGCATGTCCTCAGGCAAGTCGGTTTAGTCCCTCTGTGGCTTGGTTTCCTCGTTTGTAAAAATGGAGATGACAATAATACTTACCAAAAAAAGATTATTCTGAAAAATGAATGAAATTAAGAGTTAGAACAGGACCTGGCATACTGCAAAGCATTCAAAAAACAGTAGCTTTACCAGGATCCGTCCCCTCTGCCCAGCTTCCCCTGGGCTAGCCATACTCTTCAGAGAATTCCCAAACACTCATTTCAAGAAACATACACTTTAGGTGGGCCTCCACCTGCCATTTATTCATTTATTCCACAGACATCTGCAGAGCTCTAGCTATGTGCCAGATACAGTGCTCAGCACTGAAGCATTGTTTTGTTCCCATAAAAATACAGACCCAAGACTCACTTTTATCAGACAGTAACAAAGGAAACAATACAGGAAACCAAATGCTCTCCTCTGCCTCTATCCAATTCCTGTCTAAGTCAGCACACTGAGGCTGGAGAACCAAATGTGTCCCAAAGGGTTCTCACACACCAGAGAACCATTAAATTACAAAGCACTGACGCTGCTGGGAGAGAAAGACTGAAGGCTGTCAGCACTTCGCACTAACAGCTTCCAGCCAGCCGGCCCGGGCTACTGACCCAGCTAAGGAGCCCCTTTTGCATGGGAAGAGCCCGCACCCGCCGAATGAGACAATTTGCTTGGTGCGTTCCCTTCCAGGTGCCCGGGGACTGAGGCGTGCTGCTCATTAGTGGTAAATGGTGGAAATGTGGAAATCCCAGCACATTGAAAAGAGAATACCACCCTAAGGAGCCATAATTCACTTGCATTGATTCTAAAACTGACTGAGATGCGGCTAGAGAGTTGTTTGTTCAGAATTTAATTTGATTCACCCGCCATTGACAGGCCTTTATTTGCTGTTAAACTGCTACATTTCCAGCTACTGCAGCTGACTCAGGTGTTCCTGAGTTTTTGTCATTCTTTCTTTTTTTTTTTTTTTTTGGTCGGGTTTGTAGGCAAAGACAGTGGAAAGTGTTTTGTTCAAACCCTGCTTCTGTGCGTGTTGAAAGCACTCAAGTGACATGATCACCTGCTGCAACTGATGAATTCACAGCTGGGCACAAGGGGAGGTGGGTTAGGTCTGGCATCTCTCAATGGCGACCTTTCTATTCCCTTGTAAAGACCAAGACACAGTGGAAAATATAGCCCATTCTATTTACAACTATTGGTTGCAAGTCCAATGAGCAGGCAAACACACACACACACACACACACACACACACACACACACACACATTAAAAAGGGGCCATATTTCCAGCTGTCAGTTAAGCAGCCATCTGAAACCCGACTTCAGGATTTTTCATCACCCGTCTGCACTCCCATGCCTCCTTCCATATTAGCTTCTCGCTGTACCAGGCTTGGCCTGAGCCAACCCATGATAATCCTCCATCTCCAAGGTCTTGGTGTTTCCAACCACAACCTTCCACTTCTCTCAAAAGTGTCCTGATGTGGACAATAAATTATATGATTATTGTACTTATAATATGTAAGTCTTCTGTTAACTTGCAGACCTGTCTCCAGGATTACCTTATGAAAGGCTTTGCCTTTCCAAAATTGAAAATCCAAACTCTTTCCTCCTCACCTGCTTTTCTTTACCTCCAACTCAACCACCACTCAAGTAAATCCCTTTGTGTCACTTCCTGAGAAAACTGAGACTATTAACCATGAGCTCCCTTGTCTTCTCTCCTCTTCTCCTTAGAAAATTTCTCTCTTCACCTATACTTTCTGGTTTGAAGGTAGAAAGACCAAGGTTCAAATGCCTGGTCCACCACGTAGTAGCTATGTGAGCCTGAGCAAGTTTCCACGTCTACAAATTGAAAACCATCACTTCTATGCCACAGAACTGTTGTAATAATTAAGAATGAATACAGTGCGTGAGGGGTCTAGCTTGGTGCACACCCTAGAGGGCATTAGGAAAGCATTAGTTGGAGCCTAAGCATGTTCACATTGCTGTCTTTCCTCTGTCTCCTGCACGCCTTGGTGGCTCCCCCTCCCATGCCGTCCATCCTATTTCCCTCCACTCTGCTTAAGGACTTGATTTCATGATTATCCTCCTTCTCTCCAGGACCATTCATGGTCGTCTCATTGCTGTGGTTTTCCATTAATTGTTTATCCCGCCCTCATCTTTCCTATCGTGAATAAAACTGTCTTGAGCTACAACCGTCTTGGCTTGGTCTCATATTTTCACTTCTAAAGTGACTGACTACATCACAGCCTACCACCTCCTTAATTAACTGTAATCTGGCTTATATCCTGACCATTCTACTTAAGAAAATCCTTTCTCTTAAATCTCACTAGTGACTTAGTATATCACCAGTGACACACCCTTCCTAAGACGTCTCTTCAATACTTGAATCATGATGTTCCTCTTTCTAGAAACATCAGTGCCTTCAGGGTAAAGCCCTGATTCTTCACGTCAGCATTTAAGCCCTTCCATGACCCCAGCCTATGTTTCTATACTTACTATGCCATAACGATAAAATCAAAATAATTTAGAGTTCCATCATCAAATAAGCATAGAAAACTTTGCTTACTATTCCCCTTCTTAGAGATTCTTACTGTATTTTAGGATATTAAAGTCTCATTGAGGAGTTCTGTAGAAAAAAAAATCCTTATAAATAACTCCCTATTACTTGGTAGTACCCATGAAATACTTATTGTTGTCACTATTTGACTTTTACTGTACAAATCTTGCCTCCTCAAGTTGTTCTTAAGCCACTAGCAAATAGGATTTGTGTTATATATTTGTTCGTATCCTTCCCAAAGCTTGTTTCAAGACATAGTATGTGCCCAGTATAAATTGAACTGCCAGGTTGCTTTTCACTGCTATGATAAGCATGTATTTTTCTTGCTTTTTTTTTAAATTAATTTATACCACATTTGTCTGAAATGAAGAGGAAAGCAACGAACAATAAAGTTTCTATGACACAACTATTTTCTTTGGCTCTCTCAAATGCCTCATTTCTCCCTACCCTATATGACTTGAAGAAGGAAGGAGGAAAGGACTTTTATTTACCACCCCCTAGAGCCAGGAGCCATGCTGGCTCCGTTTAGTGCATAATCACATGTAAGCTTCACAACCCTATGAAACAAACATGATTATACACTTTCCTACTGATGATAAACTGAGGCTCAGAGTCACCCACCGATTAAGTGATAAGAGTCTATATTCAAATTCAGGTCTGCTGATTCAAAAAAATCTTTGCTTTTTGTGTAAAACATCAGACTTTACCAATAGTGAGATGAGTGGGTATGACATGCAATTGTAAGTGACGAAAAGGGAGGGAGCCCAAGAGAAGAAAACCATTTGTCCCGTGGCCTGGATGTTATGCCTTTGCCAAGAGCGTTATGAGGAACAGGGACCATATCTACCAGCTGCCAAGTCCCAATCTCGGGCCATGGAGAAAAAAGGAGAAAAAGACACCAAAGTGAAGGAAAACTGAACAAAGAAAGAAACAGTAATATGCTCAAATTGCCTCAGCTGCTGCAAAGCTATTTGCCTTAGGAAAAAAAAAAGACAGTTTTTCTCTCCTTGACTTAGTGCTAATCACCTGATATGAAAATTTGACCAGGCTATGCCCAGCAGGTTGTCTACTGCAAAAGAGAATCAGAGAAGAAACTATAAGCTCCCATTAGAGCCACAGACTGTGTTTTACACTTTTCCCCATGTATGTTTCCCATTTCCTAACAATTAAATACATGAGTATTTATTGAATGCCATTTGAATGAATGAATAAATTAAATAATTAAAATAGGTTTATGTCAGAAAGCTATTTAAATTCTCTATCACTCCTTAATTACTTACTGCAGCCGCAAAACCTTTAAGGAACAAGGCAGGGCATGAATTTACACGTAAAATTATCTCCAAATTGGTATTCTGAAAAGAAGAAATATATCAATGTCACTTGTGGGTGGTTTAGTACATCAGTCATCAAAATGTCAATATTTCTACATATACAACTCTAATATTTTGATGATGCATTATCATAACATCTAGTATTCACTCAACACTGCCATGCATTCCTGACCTCTATGGCAAATCAAACTGTATCTTGTCAATCTAGGTTGAGCACAAGCTCCACTGATGGAAATAATCTCTCCCTCTAAGGCCCCATATGTATCACATGGTAAGCAAAAACAGTACAGTGGGAAGCAAATGGCTTGGTGGTAGCACTTTATTAGATGTTAGGATGATACGGACAGAAATAAAAGGAGAAACCTTTTGTTCTTGGTGCTTTTCACAGAGGATTCTTGGACCCTCTATGAAAACCCAATTCTATGAGGCTTTTTCTGTGAAATTACTAGCAGATAGGAGCTTTTCAGCAAGCACATGTCAAAGCTTCTGCCAGGAATGTAAACTGTACAATAATTTTTTTATGTCTTTAGACACCTAGAACAGAAACCTTAAACACCAAAGTGTCAAAATAAGACAGATAACCCAATAAATTTGCTAGAGCAGGGACAGGGAAAACAAACACAGCCTTCTGTTATGCGGATGTCTGTTAACTCGCTCCAACCGCTAGCCTGAAACCTTAGCCTGCCACACGTCTTTCCTGTCGGACTGTTTATTTAGACTCCCGTAAAGCCTCTCGGCACCCATTTTTAATTTTCAGCTTGCTTCTTGTCAGCTTTCTGAAAAGCATAGCAAGATCCACTGTTTAACAAAAACACACACAAATCAGGGAAGGAGGAGATGGATGGCAGGGCGGGTGGGTGCAGGCGTCTCCCGGAGCTCCATGGGGTGGGGGGACCACATTCCTGCTCCCATTTGTTTGTAACGGAGTGCAGGGGTTGCCAATCGGGGTCATTCAATCTTGCATGCTTGGGTTTAACTATATGGCTGCCCTCATAGGAAAGGTTTTGCTTCATTCGATGTTATGTTCTGCATCCATCCATAAAACACTCTGTAAATGCTCTTTGGAAAGATGATTTAAAAAGAACTCTTCTGGGGCAGTTCATTTCATTCTGATAGTTTCCTAGTCCTGTGGCTTGAAGATGCCTCAAGCAATAATCTTCTCCTTCCAAAGAGCAAAGATAATAGACTTTTGTGTTCAAAGATGAGCGTCAGATTGTGTTATTTTCCTTAATTCTGCCTGGTAATCCACCAAGCAGCAGCAATTTTTCAAGTAATTGTTACATGCAAAGTGCTGTACCTGGATCTGTGGTGGGGTGAACATATTTTGTGAACCAAAAATTGGAATTCAGGGTCTCATATGAAATAACTGTGGCAGTTGCCAACTCAAGACGCAGTCAGGGAGATGGAGTACAGGTACCACAAATACTGGAATTTACAGGTATTTTGATGACTTAAGTCAGGGAGCAATATTAAAGATTACTTAAAAGTAGGCTTCTTGTTCTGCAAAAGCAAAGCATAGAGTTCTAGGAGATAGAAAAGTTTTCCGTCTCTTCACTGTCTCTCTGCTCTCACCCCCATGCAGTTGGAACCAATTTCTCAGTTTCCTAGAGGAGCCCATAGGATCAATTTATACTTTTTTTTACAGTATTCATCAATTTCAACAGCGAATAGTAATTTATCCTAGATTATAGTGATTTCCTTAAGATTGTAAAATTTGGGGGAACTGGTGGACAAGGGAGCGAAAGAAAGGAGTTCTTAAAAAGAAAAAACAAATTGTTCCCATGATCCCACTGCATGTGTGCATGTGTGTGTGTATATGCGTGTGTGAACACAAAGGAGGAGGTGAAAGTCCCAGGTCACCTCCAACATGTACAATCCCGCCCCTTCCACAGGGTTAACCACCGTTAACATTTAAGGGCATTCTTTTCCTTGATTGTTTTTTCTGTGCTTACATCTGATCTATAAGCACATATATATGTGCATATGTATGGAAATATGTATACATTATACACAAATAGCCATGTATACATTTCTTTTTCACAGAGATGGAATCTGCTATATCTATTGATATAGTTTGTTTTTATAACAGCATTTTATTATGCATTTCTTGTCAAGTCAGTACATACTGTTCTATGCATTCATTCTAACAGTTGCAATCCTTTATTTAACCAGTCCCCCAACTGGTGAACACGTAGCTCATGGCCAGTTTTTGGTATTGCAAACCAGGCTGCAATTAACATCCTTTTATATTGTATATACATATTTTTTCACTGATTCGTGTTATTTTTTTTGTAAGGTAGATTCCTAGAAATAGTGATATTGAGAATATTGAGAACTGGGACTTGCTTGAGTTATTGATTTATCAAACGACAGAGTTTGAGGTTGCAGGGTAAGGGATTAGTGGCAACAGAAGCACAGAGAGTCTGGAAGACACATGCTGGTGGGGCCCACCCAAACAGTGTTGAGGGAAGAGGAAGTCTGAGTCTCTGACAGTAGGTGCCGTGGTTCTATTGGCAAGGTATCTCTCTGACAAGAGCATGTCTCCAGCTCTCTTAAGTGATAATTTTAATTTTAAGTGATAATTAGAGAACTTAAGTATTATCTAATTCCTATAACTTATTTGGGTTCTATGCTCACTAAGCAATATTCTGAATACACCATCATTTCCTTAAAGATCTAACTTGAGAGAGAGAGAAAGATGCGTATAGGAAAGCTTAGGCGTAAACCCTCTGCCAGTCTGTGTATTGCATTTATGTAAATCCCCCCTGAGACATGGATCCTCTCAGCATGCCGATAAAGTTAGTTTTTGACTCTACAGAATTGCCACTTTGTGGGGCCTTTTGAAAGACATTCTGTCATCAATATGATCAACATCTCGTCCCCATTTTGTATCTTCAATTCTAAACTCAGACAGCCGGTAAGCTCCTAGAAGGCAAGAGCCAGCCTTGATGTGAGTTCGTCTTCTCCACGGCTGGAGGGCCAGGGCAGAGTGGCACCCATTGCCACGCCCATTGCTCACCGACCTTCCCATGTCTCACCTCCACTCCACTCCACTCACTCTGGGACTCCTCCTGGTTCCGGCTCTCACCCAAAACATCAGAACTGCCCACAACCGACTCCACTGCCTCCAGTCTCACTCTCCTTGAAAGTGCACTAAAATTAGTGTTCTTTTGTTTACAGAATGGAGTACAATCCCCTAGGCACTGGCCCTAAGATGCAAGACCTGGATCCATTACAGCTTTGTAGTCCAATTTCTCACTATGTCTCTTCATTCCCATCTCCGGGCCTCTGCTTAGATTATTCTCTCCACATGAAACACCCTTTTGTTCCCACTGCCCTCTTCTTGAATCTGAAATGTATTTGTAAGAAAACAGGCATAAATGTTTCACTGGAGGGCAAAGGTTTCTGTAACAGAGCAGAGGTTGATGAGGCTGGGAGACGTGGGCAGGGGCGGGGGAGAGTCGTGGGCTCATCCGTCAGCAGGGCCTATCTGCCCCCTCCCGGGGTCCCTCCCCGGCTCTTCTTTTGAGCTATGGTGCCCATCAAAGAATGAGGTTTAAAGAAAGTTATTTGCATAAATGTTCATGGCTTCTAATCCATATTATTAACTACCTTAATAAGTAGAAAAACTAGAAATTTTTTATGAAGGTGAGACTGGCATTCTAGCTCAACCTTTCCAGGATGACTGAGCTGGAAAAGAAAAGCTGTGAAACTGAGAAATTAAATCTGTATACAGTGAGTTGACGTGATATTGTCCCTTAGGACTGAACAAAAAGAGAATTATTCCTTGAAGGCAAAAAAAACAACTTTATTTCTTTCTAAAACTGACCAACATCAGTTTATCCTCTTTTTGAACTTGTTTAACTGACACCACCTCTAAGCAACCATTTGTGAAGTTGTTTTAGAAAACACCTGGCAAAATTCTCCCTCTTGATACTAATGGTAAATGTAACCTTTTTTTCTTTTCCTTTGAGAAAATATAGAAGTAAACAAATTGCTGTTATTGAAAATTGTTCTAGTATAAGGCAATTCAAGATCTGGACACCTTTCCCCGAGAGATTCTTATTTTACTATTTTATAATGCATGGAATGCATAATGCTTTCCAAGTTCCAGGGATAAATCTTTGTCTAAAAGTCATCCTGGATGGCCGTTCACCTTGCTGCTGAAGGACAGTTAGAGACATGACCATGAACCTACCTCAAATGAAGTATAGACTTATGCTTGGATACCTTTCCTGTTAATCAGTTCCGTCTTGAGAAAGGTTACAGAAAGATCCAAAGCATCTCTTTCTTTGGAATTACATGCCCAATCCTCTGAGAGTTGAGATTGTCCCACCCACAAAGTCGGGATCCCCAGATGGGCTAGACGAATTTTTTTTTTTTTTTTTGGTTTTAAACTTTTTTTTTTATTTCAGCATATTATAAATTTCACAGAGGACTGAAAACCATGTGGTAACATCTGAATATTGTATAATTATGTTTTGAGACAAGAATAAATGGGCAACATAATTATGACTTGACTGATTTTGATGTCAAAGTCTCCATATCTGAAAATTTCTGCATAATATCTTATTTTAGAAGAAATAAAATTGGGCTAAAGCTAGAGAAAAGAGCTATTTCTGAGTTTGGCAAGTACCCAAAATACATGTGCAGTAAATTCTTGATTAAATAGAACCCAACTAAGAGATTTCACCCTTAACCTGAGTTTTTTGGTGTTCCACTTTCAAAGGAGATGTTTATCACAGAAAATAAGATCACATTAAGGACTTCTTTCTAAAAGAAAAACCCACCTACAAATTTCAGAGGATGGCCTGTGGTCAGTACCAATTCTACCAGTCTTCGGAGGACAGCATCACAAAAAAGCACAATTAACCAGGGGCAAATAGAACTTGACCTTATCTCTACTGAGTGATGACTTCCTTAGGCAAGTCACTTAATCTTTTTGAATTTCAATTTTCTTATTCATAAAATGTGGATAATAACACTTGCCTTCCGTGTCTCAGAGGAGGATTTGGAAAATTAAATGAGGTAATGTATGTGAGAATGCTTTACAACTATAATACAGTAGTGTCATTAACATAGTATCGCTTTTTATTTTCAGCCTAAAAACATCTCCTGTGTTCTAGAGTCAAATGGCTACTATAGAGGCAGGACAACTACGTGTCCTAGATTTTCCTGGATGACCTAGATTTCAACAGTTCTGCCCCACTATCCTCATAAGTGTATTTCTCAAACTGTGTGTCCTTACTTAGATTGGAAAGTACAGCCACTTAATTTTTAATGGGATGTGAAAATATATATCATATAATTAGAAGTCTACACACAAGCAATACTTTAATAATAATCACTTGCTTCTGAATGACAAAGAATGCTCAATAATTAAAAAGTCTTTTATAAAAAAAATTAACCAAGTACAAAAAAAAAAGAGAGAGCGCAACATAGAATTATCTCAGGAGAGGAAAGAGACAAAGAGCTATCAGAGGTGTCTGTTTCCAACCAGGAAAAATTTTCTCTTTGAAATTAGATAAAACTCTGTTCCTGTACCTTTGACTATGGCACAAAGTCAAGAGAGACATTCCTCCAATCAGGGACGGATGTGAATTATGACTGCTTTAGAAGAGGATGCCTTTCGCAGGAAGTCTTTGGCAGCTGTGGAGCCGGATTAGAAAGAAGTTAATTTAAGTGCACAAATAAATGGAATCTATATACATGGGTATTAGGGAATGTCATTCTTGACATTTAAAAAGAATATATTTTGACCTCAGTTGGAACATGCGTGTGATGTGTCTCCCATTCCATTCCTAGCATTACTAACCGGTGTATTATTACTTCAACACTGTACGAAGAGAAATCTCATTTGTCACTGGATCAACGTGTTACTTTAGAAGTCCCGGTCTTAACACGAGGCATATGTTGACAGTGGATGGAGCACATACTCCTTGAAAACACCACACAGCACAGCTGGTAAGTCACCCAGAAAGCCAATTCTATTTAAATGCTTATGAAATCTCTGAGGAGAAATTCAAAACATTTTTTAAAATTACAGTTGAAAGTGAAATACTTCCAGCGGCAACAAGCTGGGAGAGTAGATGGCAAAACTCAGGGGTTTACCTTCTACTTGGGAGGCCAATTTTTTCTTCCCCTTTATGTATATATGTATGTGTTTAAACAGGAGGCAGTGAGGGCTTAGGTTTGTACCCAGGTTGATTCTAAAACATTGAGGAGATTTATATACGACATCCTCAAGCAAGTGAAAAGTCCTGGTGAGAAACTCATCTGGTCCAGCTTACAACTGCAATATCTAATTTGAGCAGCTTCCTGGTAATTCCAATGACTTTCCTCTCTAATTTCAGTCCAACTTGGCTGTTGGGTTTCAGTTCTCATCACTGTTCTATCCATGGCTCGGACACGGCCACTGTAACTATGCACACCAACCGTGAGGAGATTTTTTTTTAAGTTTTTTGTTTTGAGTCTATTGAGCTGAATTTGAAACATCTAGCAAATAATCACTTCCCAAGCAGTGATTTTTTTTCGGGCAGCCATATCGAAATGACTGTAATTTTCCTTTGGGCCATGTCTAAGGTCAGGAATTGGCAAACTTTTTCTGTAGAGAGCTAGATAGCAAGTATTTAGGCTCTGCAGGCTCTGAAGGAGTTGCTCTGTTGCAACTCCTAAACTTTGCCATTGTAGCATGAAACCAGTTACAGACAGACAATACATAAACAGGTAAGCCTGGCTTACTCGTTTTATGGTTCCAGTAAAACTTTATTTATGGACGCACATTTGAATTTTATATAATTTTCATGTGTCACACAATATTATTTTTCTTTTGACTTTTTCCAACTATTTAAAATTGTAAAAACCACTCCAAGCTAGTACATCATACAAAAAGTAGCAGCAGGCCACATTTGGCCCATGGACCAAAATTTGCTGACCCATGTCTGAGAAGCTCAGAAGGGAAGAAAGTGCCAAGGGACACTTTCAGGAGTCACTACAGAGGAGGTTAGCTATGGATGCAGCCCCGTCCTTAAAGATTAAAGGCCAATCAGGGGTGACTGTCATTAGTGTGGTCCACTGAATATTCTCTGTTCTCTTCCCAGGCACACAGTAGCATTGTCCTTTCCACATCCTTATAGTCAGTGTGACCATGTGACTTGCTTTGGCCAAAGAGACGTGAATGGCAGTGGCATATATCCCTTCCAGATAAAAAATTAAAGAGGAAATACATGATTTACCATATTCCCTTCTCAAAGTTACAGCGATTATGAAAAACCCACAACTTACCTGCAGGTCATATAGCCTGAGCAAGAAATAAAATTCTGTTATGTTAAGCCACTGAGATTTTGGGGTGGTTTGTTCACAGTTTAGAGCAGCCTGTACTAAATGCACAGTTGGCTTCCTGTAACATACTATGATCATAGAATGCTTATGGTTCCTTAAAATGTAATATTAATACCTACTTCAGCAAGAGATAGCCACTTGGCCAACTGAAAATATGTTACCATATATATCACGGATTTATTGTCATTCGTGAGTCTCTGACCCATAGAAAAAAAATTTTAAAATAGTAGATCTTTTAAAAATGCTAATATTCAATGCAGATGAAAGGGTTATAAGACAGGTCATCTCATATTCTGCTGGTGGGAAAGTAAAGTGTTGTAACCTTTCCAGAACTCTATTTTCTTATGCCCATTAAGATTTTTTACAATTTTTCAAACTCTTTGACTATACACTCTATTTCTAGGAATCTAGCCTAAAAAAAAATTTAAGAATTTAGGCAAATATTTATGAATAATGATATCCATTCTTGTCAAAATAATGGGGGAAAAAAAAAAAAACTGAAGGCCAGGCATGGTGGCTCACACCTATGATGCTAGCACATTGGGAGGCTGAAGCAGGAGGATCTCTTGAGGCCAGGGGTTGTAGACCAGGCTGAGCAACATAGCAAGACTCTACCTCTACAAAAAATAGAAAAATTAGCTGGGCATGATGGTGCATGCCTCTAGTCCCAGCTGTTTAGGAAGTTGAGGCAAGAGGATTGCTTAAGCCTAGGCATTTGAGGTTGCAGTGAGCTATGATGATGCCACTGCCCTGTACTCCAGGCAGTAGAGTGAGACCTTGTCTCAATAAATAAATAAATAAATGATAAAAATAATTTTTAAAATGAAATTTAAAAAATACCCTGGAAATAATTGTATCCAATTTTACTAGAAATGCTAAACATTTTGTCTAAAAGTGTATCCAGTAAAAAAAAAAAAAAAATAGAAATACTAAAAATTATAGTATATTCATATAATGAAAAAGATTACACAATTATTTAAAATTGTTTATAAATAAATGTCATGACAAAAACAGATTATATACAGTACAAATAGATAATTCAGTGATGTATACATACATTATATATAATACACATAGAGAGACAGAGACATTATATATTATACATGCAGAGAGACAGGAGGGAGACAAAGAGGATTAGAACAAAAAAATACCAAAATGTGATAGGATTACAAGTGATTATTATTTTATGCCCTTGACATTTTCACATTTTTCAATTTTTCTACAAGGAGTGTATATTACTCATAATCGAAAAAGCAATAAAAAGTATTTTTAGAGTTGTCTCAAACCAGCCAGCTTTAGACTCACCCTCAGAGCATCCCAAGTTTGTTTCCTCTTTCTGTAAGCTATGAAATGCCCGAGTATCCTCTTTAGTGAAGAAATCCCCCACTTCTAACATTTTTACTTAGAACCTGAAGTTAAGTTGTCAGCATAAAACCAGCCAAAAAAAAAATGACTCATAGAGGCCCACATTGGAAAAAATGGGCCTCGCCTTCTTCCCAATGCTGGCATATATTAATTCAAACCTTATTACCATTTAAATTAATTTATTACCTTAATTCTTATAAATGACTTGCTTCAGGAGGATTTCATAGATTTTTTAGACCTACCTTTTCAGCCTTACCATCCCCACTGTAATGATAGATTCTATAACAACAGCAAATCTCAGTGGCTTAATGCAATAATTCTTGTTCATTTCCCAGTCTGATCAGATATTTGGTGCATGGCCTCTGGTTGGTGATTCCAGCATCCTAGCTCCTTCCATTTAGTGGGATGACCATCTGCAAGGGCTTCCTCAGAGGTCTTTGCTAGATCCTCTGCATTCAGTTAGCCAAACAAGCCAGGAGAGGAAGTTATGAGCAAAGGCATACATCACTCTACCTCCATTCCATTTGCCAGAAGACAGTCACATAACCCCACTTAACCACAAGGGAGACTGAGGAATGTAGTCTTTCTGTATGTTCAGAAAGAGGAGATGGGTTCGGGGAGCATCGCTGGCCTCTGCCATACCCACTACAGGTAACCAAGAGTAGCTCTCAATACTGTGTATTCTGGTTTACATTATCCCTTGCTAAAAGAACTCCCCCACTGAGTTCATCTTTCCCCAAATCAGTTTTGAATCTCACCTCCAAGAAGCTTTTCTAAATGCCCCAGTCAGAATGAACTCATTCCTTTCTCCATGGTCCTGTTGCATGAATCTTCTCAGAGTCTGGCTTATATTAAAGGAAATTGTGTGTGTTTTTCTTTCATCAAAGGTAAGGAACTGAACCAGGTATCATTCTTCACCATCTCCCATGGTGTCCAGCACGGTGCCTTCACATAGGAGGCACTCAGCAAATGTCAACTCCCTTCCATTACCTTTCCATTGACATTTGTGAGAGCTAACAGGACAAAAATATACTGGCCTAGTGTTTCACATAAATGCTACTGGTTTTAGCTCTCCCTCTTAGCAGATACTATATGAAGAAAATTTATAAGGAGGTCCAGAAGAACCATCCAAGAAGCACATGGGCTTTAAAATCTCTTTAGGGATTGATTTAAGAAGCAAAGAATCTAGCATAAGATTTCTAGCATATTATTTCTCTGATAATCCTGTTGTATTCTGTAGATTTTAAAACTCTCTGTGGATTTTTCCTTTTCCTGGAAAATCCAAGTTCTTTAGTAAATCAACTTTTCAGCCCAGTGGGTATAAAAACAGACTGTGTAGTGAATGTGCTTTAGCTTTGCCGAGTTTGCAGGCAAATGGAAAGAAAAGCAAAGAAATAAAGTAAAAGTGAGAGGTGTGAACTTTCCCCATCCATCTTAATGGAGTGCTAACCTTTCTGCCTCGAGGTGACCGTTTGAATTCTAGAACTATTAAACAATGAGCTGAAATCCAAACATTTGGTCTGGGAGTGAAATCTCCTTGAGAAAGGACAGCTGTGTCCAGTTTTGACTGTGATGAAGACTTAGGAAAACGAGCACACACTGAATAAACTGATTCTGGCCGTCCTCTTTCAGCTTTAGGCTCTATAATCTCCCCTCTTTGCTCTACCCTAAAGGTTCCTCCTGTCCGAAAGGTGGACAGGGTATAAAATGTGGCCTTGCTTTTAGGGATGGCACTTGAAGCAGGGTACATCAAATCAAAGACATTATCTTTTGTCAAAGAGTGCCTCAAAACCCTCAT
Source organism: Indri indri (assembly GCA_004363605.1). NCBI lineage: Eukaryota > Metazoa > Chordata > Mammalia > Primates > Indriidae > Indri > Indri indri. Next base: position 7,934 of record RJWJ010018217.1, on the reverse strand, counting down.
AATTTAGAATCTCAGTGATTGTTGGTTTTCACCATTTGGAGTGATTTTCGTCGTGCCCAGTACTAGGAATTGTATGAAGGGAAAATGCAGGAAGAGGCCACGACTGCCAGTAGACTTAACAAGAACCCAAAAAGAGCAAGCTCTAAGACTAATTTCCAAAGCATTCTCCATAGTCTCCTCATTTATAAAACAAAAGGATTGGAACCAAACACCAACTCCCTGCTGGTTCTGATGTTTGGTAATTGAGTAAAAACATAACAGAAAAAAGAACACCTGCTTTGAAGTCAAGTCAGACACAGAACTCATTTCCAGCTTTAGGACTTACCACCTGTTTTACCTCCGGCAAATTCTTTAATTTCCCTGACCTAGGTGCCTCATCTTTAAAATATGAATAATAATATTGTTTCATAATTACATTATTTTGAAAACTAAAGAACATCATGATGGATATAACAAGTGATCAAAATTGTAATTATTATTCCATGATTAACAGGGGCTCAAATGGAGTTTTAAGGAAGCTTTTCTAACGTAACACTCCTTCAGTTTCTCCTACAGTCTCAGTTCTGTCTGGCCAATAGCTGCAAACAAACAAACAAAAATTCCTTCTGAAACCTGTGCAGAGAAAAAATATTGGAGGATAAAAAACCGAAATGTGGCAAAACCCACAATGTTTTGGAATTACAGGGATTGAGTAATTTTTGTTTATTTCTCTTTGTCTGCAGTTTCCAAACTTTCTCTAAATGCGATACAATATCAAATTATTGAAAACACGCATGATCCTACCTATATGGGAAATGAAATAATAAAAAAGTCTTGCAAAAGTCATGTTGAGTGGTAAGAGAGTGACAAAGAAGTAGAGAATCTGGGAGTGGGGTGTTAAAATGCAAAATAGACATGGCTAAAATTTCTTCACTAGGGAAGAAAAAGATGCAGTAGAGAAGGAGCGTTAAAAACAGGGTTCTGGAATTACAATAACTGTAGAGAAATTCATGGGCCTTAGGCTTACAAAAAGGAGAGTTCTGATTGTACGGATATCAGCAAGGTAACAAAATTATCTGTGGTGTGGCTATCCCCACGTTAGCTTCCTTGCCAGCACAATTTTTTAATGTGAAAAATTGGAGGCTCTACTTAATTAAAATGTGCTAGGCTGCATGTAATAGAATGTGCAACTAAAAATGACATGAAAAATTGAAGCCCAGAAGTAGGCTGTCTCCAGGTTGATTGAGTGACCCAACAATATTCAGGATCCAGACTTGCCAGGTGCGTTTCTCTCTCCCATCCTCTGAGTGCCTCAGTCCTCCACATAAGTGCAAGATGGCTGCAGCCATTCCAAGCACCATATTCTCATGCAACCTCCAGGATGACAGGAAAGAGTGGTGGTTGGGATGGGGCAAGGAAGGCCACAGTGGCAAGAGAATTCTCCCCAAGTGTCTCTTTGTCTTTATCAGGAAGGAAGATATTTCCCATATAGGCTCCCTCAACAAACTCCTTATGTACCAATGGCCACAGTTGGGTCAAGTAGCCATCCTCATCAAGGAAGGTAGGAGAGCAAGGGTCTGTGTTTTTAGCTTCCAATGTGGTCTCTGCCCATTGGAAAAAAATAGGGTAGCACTAAGCTGTTGTGTAGAGAATCAACAATGGGCATTGTGAATGTTATATTTTTAATAAATTAAAATGCCTTCTTTCTGTTAATTTTACTCCCAAGTTCATTATTCCTACAGAAAACTTGCTATTTCACCAAATAATTCAATTGGGTTAATTATTTTAGCAGACATTGCTAAATATAAAAGTACCTGTACTATTCATAACATCCCCACCACACACACACATATACACACAGAAGGCAAGTACTCCCTTGGCTGAATTTGTAGAACAAGATCATCTTTCAATTACAGAAGATAGCATTTGGTTTTTGTCTTTTAGATTTTTGTGGACTTTTTTTGTTTCAGATGTAACTAAAGAAATTGTAACAACAATGACAAAACAACAGAAGCCAAGAATATGTGGTTTCTGTGAATGCTTACCTTTTTCTGCAAAATTTGAAAAAAAAAATTTAATGAACACTTAAAATCATGCAATAAATGATAAACATTGTATATCCTTAGGCATGAAAAGATTAAGCAAAATAGTGTTATACAAATACACAGAGCATAATTGAAGCAGCTTCTATTATCTCATTTAGATGCCATCAACATAGTAATTTTAAAAACCAGAGGTGAATATGCATTCATCATAGTTTAATTTTAGACAAATAGAAATTGTTTCTGAATAGTGTTTGAAATCAAAAGCTACCTATCATGAATGACTTAAGAATAATTAAAAGTGAAACTAAAAATGGATGACAAATTCTTATCTGCTTTGTTTTGCTTTCCAATAAAAACCAAATGCAACACAAAATAAGGAGAGCAATTTAAAATTGCCATGTATTATAGTAATTGCTTTGTAATTAGAACACTTCATCTTTTATAAGAGCTTATTACTGTACCTTTGCAGCGCATCCATCTGCACAAATTTTTCTGAATTCTCTCAGGTAATTAGTTTCATGAAATATTGCTGGATGGCATATTCTCCCTCACTATTACTCCTGAGATTTTATACAATACAAGCACTCTTACCACAATGTTATGTTGAGAAATATAATTAACAGAAAATATCATATGATATCCATGTTAAACATTAGTTGGGCAAAATGCATATAGATCCAAAGTATTCCTAGATGACCTAATTAAGCAAAAAAAATTTATCTCACAAATGTTGACACCGTATTCCTTCTCTAGAGCAGTTTATTCAAGGCCTTGGGAAGCATATGATTCTGTGTTTAACTTCACAGCTTCCTAAGACTCCATCCATATCATACAGCAAATCTATGAAGTGACCCGGAATAATTCTCTTCAGCTCTGTTTCAGTGAAGTCCTTATCCCACTGGTTCACTGAAGCCAGCCCAACCTCCCTGCTGGCTTCTATTTGAAACATAGATATTACTTGCCTTTTTGGAAGCCAGGAACCATCTCAGACCTTGTATTCATCAACTCTTCACCCAAGGCACATATGTTGCTGAATGCTCTCCAGTAAAGAAAGGGAAACTTAATTTCCTTTTGTTAGATGGTGGCATCATACTGTTTGTTTTCCTTTCCTGTTCATACTGAATCCCACACAAGTTTTTTCACCTATCAAATGCTCCACCAATGTCTAGAGTTCATCTGTGTATTAGTCTTGCATTCTTGCACTGCTCTCTTAGCACTACGTATAAGAAAGTCTTTTCTATTTAAAGGTAATTATTGCTGCAGTATTGCAACACATCAATTAACATTTTCCCAAGTCAATAATATGAAGATCCAAGATAAAGTTAAAGAAGGAAATGCTTCTATTCACCCGACTCAAAGTTTTAATTGGTTTTCCAGTTGCGAATGGCTATTATGAGAAATGATTTGTTCTAAAACTAAGAAGTTTACTAAAGCTGCTATCACTTCTAGCCAAAGCAATAAAACAAGGAAAAAATAATTTTAAAAAAATTATTATAATTTTCTCATACCAGTTCATTAGTTGCACATCTACTAAGTACTCACAACTTTGATAAATAATTGGAAAAGCCACAGAAAAAATATAAAACACAATAAACTTGTTAAGTTATAAGAGTGTTTTCTATTAAGGGTAATTCTGGCCACCTGAATCAAATCTCCACACAAACTATAAGATCAATGAGAGGGAATAAATAAAACCACACATGACCCACACATTTAGCATTACCTGGAAATGCCACAAATTTCAAATTACCCGTAAGAAATAACACCAATTTTCAAATTGCTGCAGAGGTCCATTGCCACTATGTATCTATTAATGCAGAGAGTGGAATGAGGTTGTTTGAGAAACTCCATGAAAAATGGGAAAGAGAACAGAGGTTGTAGATGAAACAGAGGGGAAAAAATCACCCTGAGAAAGATAAAATTCAAAATTAATTGCTAAAATACTAAACACAGATCTGGAACTTGATATTTCACAGCTCCACCTCCAGAGAAGAGACTTGAAAATGAGAGGTACTGGAGATGACAACTTCAGAAAAGCATTGCTTCTGGTGGAGAATCAGATAAATACAGAAAATACAGTGACTCTCAGTGATGAGGCAGTGAAGAGAAAGAAAGAAAAAGGAGAAATACAAAATTATTAATCCCATAGTAATTAGAAAAATAAGATACACCAACCCTTCTCCTATTCCCACCACTATCAGCAGCATCAATTAGAGAAACCACACTTCATGATACTGAGGAAGAGGGCACTGTTAAAACTAGAAAACTTGTGCGTGAAATACCTACAAGTAAAAAAGCAGAAAAGCAATCCAGAGCTATGCAAAGATCCTATAAGCGAAGAAAAAAATGAGTTTCAGTTGAAACTTCTCTCCTGATAAATCATAAGACTGAAGGAAACCATAACTAACATCCACAGTAAATTAAATATCCTTAAGCAACCACTTAGAGAGTTGTCTTTTAAGGCATAGGATCAAAAATTTAAAAACAAAAAAATGGACATAGAAAAAAGTAGGAATAAATGCAGCAAGAATTGCTTGAACTCAGGAAAGAAATTGAAGAAAAAGACAAAACCATCTCAGAAACGTAGAGTACATTACAAGTTGCAAAAGTGAAAATAGATTAAAATGAAAATTTAATAAGAGACTGTTATGGTATGAATGTTTGTATCCTTCCAAAATTCATATGTTGAAACCTGACCCTCGAGGTTATGATATTAAGAGGTGGAGCTTTTGGTAGGTGATTAGGTCAGGGGATTCCACCTTCCTGAATGGGATTAGAGCCCTTATAAAAGAGCTTGAACAAGCCTATTTGCCCCTGTCACCCCTTCTGCCAAGGGAGAACACATAAAGGTGCCATCAGTGAATAATGGAGCCCTCACCAGACACCAAACCTGCCAGGGACTTGATCTTAGATTTCCCAGCCTCCAAAACTATAAGAAATAAATTTCTGTTATTTATAAATTACCCAGTCTATGGCATTTTGTTATAGCAGCCTGAACAGACTAAGAGATATTGAAGAAAGGTAGGGAAACAACTGAGAGAATAAAAATGACAAAAGAAAAAAGTAAAAGTGGTCAGAGAGAAAACAAGACAAAGAAGGTCCAATACGCATATTATAGGAGTCTCTGAGAAAGGAAAAAGAAAACTATGAAGCTGAAGTGAATGCTTACTATAACCAACTAAAACTTTCCAAAAATAAAAGAATACTTGAATCTATGTATTGAAAGGTCCACTATATGTCTGGGGAAATTGAACTAGAACTATTACTCCTAGACCTATACTAATAGAACTACTATATTTTAAAGACAAAGAAAAAATATCCTCAGAAATCTTCAGAAAAAATGATCAAATTATCTATGAGGGCAAAAAAATTAAGCTTCCATCAGAGTTCTCAAAAAGAATAAACAAAATGTGGCCACTGTGAGACAGAATTTTCAAGAATTCAAGGAAAGGAAGTACAAATCAAGAATTTTACACCCAGGCAAGCTTTACTTCAAGTATCAAGACTATAGAAAAACAGTTTTGACATGCAATAACTCAAAGAATATTATACATTTGAGCCTTTTCTGAAGAGTTTACTAATGTTTCTCAACCTTTTTTCCCCATTATTGCCCCTCTTAGGAGCCTTTTTAGACATTTCTACACCTATATCCCACCATGTGAGGAGTTTTAATACCTCACATACACGACATATGCTGTGGCCCTTTGAAAGGCTACATACATTCACAATATGTAAGAATTTTTCACTCTTGGACCCAACAACCAATATTCACCCCCACGGATATACCAGAGAATGAACATCTTTTAACCAACAGACAAGTGGAAATTTTTGGAGGAGGACTGACAGAGCATATAATATATTTGATTATAATAAAACCATTGTGAAGGAGTGGAAAGAAAAATAGTATGTTCTGACAAAGCAAAAAGAATGTTACCCCAGAAAATGAGAAAATGAGAAAGGAGAAAGGGCAAAGTCAAATAAGATCATTTATCCTTGATAAGTAGATGTCAATACATAATATTCATTTAATACCAACAGGCTAGATAATAAATGATTAAGTAAGAATGGAGACTAAAGACACTTTTAAAAAGGAATGGATATAAAGATAACTACAAATGTAATAAAAATACAAATATTCATAAATACAAAAATAAAATTTAAAATATAACAAAGAAATCATACTATCTGAAGGAATAAGCATAGCAAATATCACATAATATGCATAGAAATTATAACATCAAATAATATGACAGAATTGAAATAGAAATATCAGTAATAATAATAAATGTGAATAGGGCTAACTTGCTTACTAAAAGGAAACATTTTAAGACTGATTCGTAAGCAAACCGTAGCTCTATGCTGAATGCAAGACTCACATAAAAAACAGGATAATTCAAAAGGGCCAAAAATAAAGCAATGGACAATGACGTACTAGATAATGGAAACCATAAGAAAATTGAGATTACAATCTCAATATCATATAACATAGAATTCAGACTGAAATGAATTTTTAAAAAAGCAAACATACTTTATAGTGATAAAAACTGTAATTAGCAATAAAGATATAACAGTTATAAATACCTATGTCCAAAATGACACTGTAAACACTTATGTAAAGAATAATTACTCATACCTCAAGGAGAGATATAAAGGAACACATTAATAATAGGAGATTTTAACATACTACTCTCATGCTGACCTTTAGATAGGTCAAGAGGACAAAAATAAGTAAGACTATAAAGGACCTAAAGAGCATAATAAGTAAGGCAAGATATTATGAATATATATCAAGCATTATACCCTCATAATAGAAAATATACCTTTTTCTCAAGTACATATGCAGCACTCACAAAAATTGATCATATATTAGGTTATAAAATTCATTTCATAAAGTAGAAATATTACAAATAATACTCTCTGATTAAAATTTTTAAAAACTATAAATTATTAATAAATCAAAACACAAAAACGCCATTCTACATGAAAACTTACAAAGTATTGTATTAACTTGTGAGGGAAAGGGAAAATTTAAACTGAAATTATAGAATTTCTGAAAAATAATGATAATAAAAACCTACATATTAGAATCTTTTTTCCATACACATTTTTTTTTATTTCAGAATATTATGGGAGTACAAATGTTTAGGTTACATATATTGCCTTTGCCCCACCAGAGTCAGAGCTACAAGTGTGCCCATCCCCCAGATGGTGTACACTGCACCCATTAGGTGTGAATATACTCATCCCTTCCTAGAATCTATAGGATACATTTAAAGGAGAAATGAGAGGGAAAATCACAATCTTAAAAATCTGGAACAATATAAATGAAATATTGAAAAAATTAATTCAATTTTATAACTCAAAATCTAAAAGGGAAAAAAAATAAACCAAGAAAAAACACAAGGAAGGGAAGATGAGCCAGAAAATAAAGAATAAAATAGAAAACCAGTAGATTAAACTAACATATTAAAGTCCTAGTTCTTTAAAAGTCAATGAGATGGACAGACTACCAGGTAATTGAATAAAGGAATAAAGGAGAAAGCATATATATAGAAAAGACATGACTTGAAGGAATCAACTCTTGATACAGATGAAACTTTAAAAATCATTATGGACTGTTTTATACATATCTATACAAATAAATTTAAAAACTTAGATCAAATGTGTAAATTTTTATAAAAAATAAGCTTTGAAAAAATTGTTCTCAGTAGAAATAAAAACCTTTAGAAGACAAATTTCCAGAGAAGACAGAAATCATCAAGCAACTATCTCACCAAAAACACAAGGCCCAGATGCTTTCACAGAGGAATTCTAATAGATCTTTAACAACAAGATAATACCAAAGCTACATAAATTATTTTAGATCACAGAAAATTAATTAAAAATTGTTTATGAGAGAAAAATAAAAAA
>RJWJ010018216.1:0-31861 GCA_004363605.1 Indri indri | reverse complement strand
TTTGGAAGGTAATTAGGTCATGAGGGTGGAGCTCTCATTAAAGGGATTAGTGTCCTTATAAAAGGTACCCCAGAGCATTCTCCATCCCTCTTTCCTCAACATGAAGATACAACAAGAACTCAAAAGTCAGCTGTCTGCAATCCAGAAAAGGGGCCTCACCAGAACCCAGCCATGCTGGCATCATGATCTCAGACTTCTAGCTTCCAAAACTGGGAGAAATAAATTTCTGTTGTTTATAAGCACCCAGTCTATGGTACTTTGTTATAGCAGCTTGAACTGACTAGGATATAATCTAAATGTATAACAAGAACACGTATTTGCAGAGAAAAAGCTAATGCCAAGTACATTCTTCCTGAAGAACCAGATTGTTACAGTGTTCAATATAAGGAAATCTAGAATATGGAGAGCCAGTATATCCCTTCTGCTCTCTGTCAAACATCAGTTACTCTAGGAGTGTCTGGTAACCAATACAGGACTCAGCTTTAAATGCTAGCACTGATGTTTACTTAGAAAGTATGCTTCAGAGTTCTTCTACAATAGTTACCTGAGAGGAAATACACATTTAATTAATTTCAACCTCAAAAAAATGACTTACCATACCAGTTATAAGAGATCCCAACAGCTAACTTGTGCCCAGACAAAAAATTGAAAAAGCATGCCTGCCAACCTCCTTTCAGCAGGCAGGACTTACGCAAAGACTGAGATTTTTGAATTATCAAATGACTACAGACAGTAATTTTCCCCTTCTTTCTAAGTAATAGAACCTCTAATTTGTTCAGATTGGCAAGATGCTCAGCTCGAAACAATCAGAGACTCCCTTGCAGCAATGCCTGGGCATGTTGGTCTCGGGACACAGTTATGGCCGAGGAGATTGGAGTGAAGGTCTACCAGAAAGGGCTTCTGAGCTACTTGTTAAATGGGACAGACTCAACTGACATTTGCATTTGGTTTTTACTCTTCATGCTTCATCTCGTTTGAAAGAAAACAAGATGTCTGGAGAAAGAATAGGCATCTGGAGACAATGAACATAAAAGCCAGAGGTAAGAACAATGAAAACAGAGCTAGAATGATCTTGGGTGCTTGATTCCTCAAGCAGCTCTGACAGCTCTAGACTGCCTACCCCACACTCCTATGACATAAGAAAAATAAAGCCCCTTACAGTTAGCCACTCTAGATGAATTTTTGTTATAATCACCAGAACATAATCCCTAACTGAAAACAGTCACATACCTGCCTTTCTAAACGCCACATTCAACAAACTTAAGGTGAAACTTCAGGCCCAGGGGTATCGGGCAGAAGAGAATCTCTCCTTCAGTATAGCATTCATTCTTGTGGCAGAAACGATGCTATATGTTCACCAAGCCCTGTTTTCCTCAACTCCTGGGCTCACAGCTTTTCCCAGATATGGCATGTGGCTGGGTTCTAGCCAATGAAACAAAGAAGAAAGTGATGTATGCTATTTGCAGGTCTGGTACATAAAATCCTACCCCCAGATTCGCCATACTAGTTTTTCCCCCATCCTCCAGATGAATGTGTAGGAGGATAAGCTCATGAAAAAGGGCATAGTCATACAAAAGAAGAAGCCTAGGTCCCTAAACCATGGAACAGAGCCCTGTACCAGCTGGAACTGGATAGGGACACACACAAGAAGAAATGAATATTATGTTAAACCACCACCATTTTGAGATTGCTATTAATATTATAGTAGCCAGCCAACTACGAATCTATCTCTGGAAATGGTCTCCAAAGTGGAGGGCAAGCACTCTAGGGGGTACACAGGATGATCCACGGGGGTCCAGGAAGAAAATACTAGAACTTCTACCTAACCACATTCTTAATTAATTTAAATAATTTTTGACCATGTAATATATTAATAAAGTGCTACATGTGTATAACAAACAAATATACTTATGTAAAGATATGTACAAAAACATTTTTTACTAATGGGGTGCTCAATTCTAAAAAGTCATGGATACCATTGTATGACAGCAGCAGTTTTTAAACATTTTTAAGCCACAGAACTCATTCTCCCAATGAGAACCTCCCTACAGAAAACAGGTGATGGCAATGCTTTTCTGGTGCATGAGAGTGGGGAAGCCCGAAGCCCCATTCCTCTCTTCCCTATCCCCTAAGGACTGGGGCTACGTGGGAAAGGAGAAGAGGCTCAATACTGAGATTTTGCATAAGACTTCGATTAAAAAGTGGATTTGCTTATTTTTTTTTTTTTTTAAAAATCACAATCTATAGAATCTATGGAACAAAGCAATGTTGGCAACATTCTAAAGACCCTTACATTTGACATATCTCTAGTCTCTTTTTTGTTGGTTTTCATTTTCCAAATCTCTCTCTGCATAAAATTTTACTAGGTCATGGGATGTGTCTTCTGTAGTAAACACCTTCAAATCTTGTGTGAAAAGGCAGACAATTTATATAATTTTTAATCCTAAAGAAGGCATGGACATTATATCACGTTCATGATCTATGAATGATTTAAACCAAGACTTACCATCTTTGGTTTTAAGCTTTGGCAGTCTTCACAGTGTTTAGGGACTGGGGAAAAGTGATTGGTTTTACAGGACTAAAGAGGGCGACGCATGCACTACAGAAAGGATCCCCAGCACCCAGCTAAAATGTCCTCTACCAGTTACAAGAAATCAAGTCCACTTTGAGCAGCCTTCCACTCCACACCAATTGTTCTAAGGCCTTGGCTTTGAAATGTTGAACATCTGGAACCAGAGAACATTCTAGCAGAGTGGCCAATCTTCTGCCACAGCAGTAAGCAAGAGCTTACCCAGGCCCAAACAAGACTAGGCTCCCATGGAAAGCCCTTGTATATATCTGAAATGGAGATCTCCAAGATTCAATTTTTGGAGTTGTGATCTGCTTTTATGTAAAGCATATGTAAATACAGCCACCAAGTCTCTGATATCCTGGGAAGTTTCTGCAAGTCATCTTTCCTCCTCAAGTTTAAACTCTGTTCTAAGAACATGTCCTAGAGTAGTTAATAAGAAGAAAGGCTGCTGTCTGGTTGCTTTTTCCTGATCGTGATAATTTTATCAAGAGTTCTGAATACTCTGTGGGTGCTATAGATTAGGCACAGACTCTGTTTTCAAGAAGTTTGCAATATAAGAAAAAGGTGCCAGAGATGTCACTGCCATGAAGATGCCAGGGAGTTCAGGACAGTAGAAATGCTGGTCAGTGTGTGTATGGTTTATATTCATAGACCAACACAGAAGCCAGTGTTGGGGTAAGAGCAATACGGTTAGCTATTAAAAACCCAGGCTTGGGAGGCAACTGGGTGGATCCAAATCCTGGATCTGCCTACTCACTAGCTGTGTGATCTTGAGCAAGTCACTTCACATCTCTGACACTTATTTCCCCAATTATGAAATAGGACAGATGATAACTTTTACCTCTTTTGGTTTTTGGACATTATGTGAGTTAATACATGTAAGGTGTTTAGAACAGTATCTGCAAGGTAGCAAGCATTCATAAATGTTGCTTGAGGTCATGGCTGTGGCTGTCATTATTTGAGTAGTTGTATGAAGATAGAGGCTTTGGAAGAGGTAGAAAGCCTTCGTTAGATTCCTGGTTCCTTCTGGATCAAGGGAAAGTTCTTTAAGGCCATCAACCAGCTGGTTCTACTCTCCATTGCACCCAGGATATCTTCCTACTTTTCTTCAGAAAGGCTTGAAAGCATTCTTCTTTCCCCCTCTAACAAGCTTTATCACTTGCCTGTTTTCCTCTTTCAAACCCACACTTACGTCATTTGATTTTGGTACTTTTAAATTCCATTTCATGATTGCTGCTATTATAAAACTAACAAAAGGCAGAGAAGGTTTGTTATTTTGCTTCAGGAAAAATAAATACATTTTAATGATGCTTTTAAATATATTTTTAGTAAATAAATAAAATCACTGTTTACCTTTTTAATGAAATTATTATTTTAAGTTGCTTTGTGCCTCAATTTGGTCATCGCAAGGCAAAGCTGGAGGATAATAATACATTGTAGGGTGATTGTAAAAATTAAGTAAAATAATGTATGTGGAAGCTCCTAGCACAATGGCTAGTAAATCTGTTGCAGAGTAATTTATGGACACTGTAAAAACTCTTTTGTCTTGTGTTTTAATTAGCTGGCATTACTGTCCATGTTTGATGTCTTCTCTGATAGACTGCTAGCCCCATGAAGGCAGGAAGGATGTCTCTTTCATTCAGTGCTGTGTCTCCAGGCCTAGCAGAGTATCTGTCGCATAGCAGACACTCAACAACTATTTGTTGAGTGAATAAACTAAGTGACTTCCCAATATCACACAATCCATTATTGGAATATCCAGGACCAGAATCCAAGTCAAGAGCACTTTTTCATGGAGTCACTGTGCTCCGTGACTCTCCACTAATTCAGCTTTTACAAAGTTTGAAATACCTTGTAATGTCCCAGAGTTTCAAGTATACACTTTGCACAAAGGACTCAAAATTTTGTTTACTAAATGATTAAATAAGTGAATGGATTATTCAGAAAGTAAGACCAAAAAAGGATTAAGCAGAGAATCACAGAATCCAGAGTCTGAAATTGGAAGGGATCTCAGAGGATCTGGGTCAGGAAGCACAACTCTTCCCTGACATATGAATTCTCTTCATAAGATCACAACCAGTGGTTGCCCAGATTCCTCTTAAAACACCGTTAGTGACAGAGACAGTGGAGGAGAACCTGGAAAGAGCAAAGAAGAAGAAAGTTTCAAAAAATCTGTGAGTTTGAAGGGAAAATATCACGAACTGCAGTGACTAAGGAGGCATTAGTGACACTCCTGGGGGCGTTAGTTGGGGAGTGTGCTGAGGATTAAGGAATTAGGGGAAGGCAAAGTGTCCAAGGCAGCATGTAGATACTACTATTTTGAAATGTTTTGCTGATGAGCAATAGAAGAATATTTTAATTAAGTAACAAAAGCAATTCCTTAATGTTAACAAGAGTATTTGGGGGACATCAAAACTTCTGCTCTTCTTTCCACCACAGCTCCAGCCACCCTGGGTTTCCTATGTCTGCTCATTCTTCTCAGAGGCTGCTTGCAGACAGTGATCCTCCCTAGGACCATCTCAGTTTAAACAGAGAGCTCAAGAAGAGACTTCTAAGACTCAGATTATTTCCAAATGGTGTGTTTGTGTGGTTTGGTTTTGTGTATTTTTATCCACTTTCAATTCCACAACAGATCTGTGAAGCTTTACAGAAATGTTTATATATTCACAATGTTCAAGATGTTCAAGATAAAATAAAAATGAACAGATGAGAAAACCTGGGTGAAGGATATATATAAGAGCAGGATGCTAGGATAGAACAAGAAGTATAGCTCTTCCATAGAAAAGCATATTAATAGATGCTACAGGTGGCCTGAGGTGGAATGTTGACTCTGAACTTCAAAACGGCAACAGCACAGTGGGGAAAAAACTGACTTATGAGATACATAACTATCAAGAGCTGAAAATGCAGCCTCTGCTGAGGAGAGGCTTACATTGCTTCCATTTCTCCCACAGATCTTAAAAAGGAGATGGTGTTGGAGAAAGTGAACAAAGGCTTCCATGTTTCCCTATACCAGACATCAATGTGAATTTTGAAAGATAATTTCTTATAGAATCTCTAAATACAAGGTGATTGCATGAGACAAACATGATTTGCAGAAAAATTGATTCTGGAAGAACTAAACAAGAGGACAAAACACTTGCTATGTTGATCAGATAAGAGGCAATAGAAATGTTTTTACTATGACTTCCAGTTGCTCCTAATTGGATGAATATAAAACAGATGCCAAATTTTATTATCTATGATAGAGAAAATGTTATGTGTTTACCATAACTTGTGTCCTTCCTGGGTACATAGTTAGGCTCCCAGACTCCCCTGCAATTAGTTGAGTCCCCCAAACCAACTTCTGGCCCGTGGAAATTGGGCAGAAATTATGAATACCATTTCCAGGGCGTGTGTCTAAACTCACCCATGCAATCTTCCATGCTTTCATTTTTTCACCATCCAAATGCTAATTGGGGAGGATGAGACCTAGAAAGTGACAGAGCCACAGCCAAACAAGAGAGGAAGCCTCTGTCCCTAAATAAACAGAGGAAGCAGATCCCCACCCCTGCACAAACCCCGAATGAAGAGTGGGCAAGAAATAAAATTTTATCATATGCAACCACTAAGACTCGGGGGTTGCTTATCAACAAGCCACTTTCCTACTCTGACTAGTACACTGTCCAGGGAAGGTGGTTGAAAAGCACTTTCCAGCCAGCTGTGATCCATGTACCGTGGTTTCTAGGGAAGAGCTAGGAATGTGGAAAATCTTGAAGCATTGTGTGGAAGTGACTTTTCCAGATTGGGTTTGTCATTTTTAAAGAATGAATTACATGCCAGCCCTTCCTCCAGGGTGCCAGGGGCTGAGAGACCTGACCACTTAGTTTTGCTTGATTTTACTGCCAAATTGCTTGAGTTTTATCTGAGCTTCAGGAGCAGGTCAGGATGAGGGGAAGAAGAGGGGAAATGGGAAGGGTAAGGAAAAGGGATATTGTTTCTGGGAATTTAGAAACCAGGAGGAGCTTTGAAGTCTTAGGCTTCTGCTCGCTGTGGAGAGAGCTCCAGAGCAGAGGCCCTGGCTCTTGCCAGCTTACCAGTTCCTCTTTCATTAGGTTGTGGGTGCAAAGGAGCTCAGAATTTAGCCCAAAGAAACTATTTAAAACCATTTAGAAACAAGAAGTCTTGCGTGAAATTAAACCTATGTTACTGATAAGTGTGAAATACAAAAGATTTATTCACACGACAGAGAACCCCAGAAAATGCAGTGTACTGTTTCTGTGGGAAGGCTGCCCAGACACGACGTAAGCCGGCAGATGACACAGGCCTCCTTCCATCACTCCTCAGGTCAGAACTGAGGTCAGTAAACTAGCAAGTGTCAATTTTACACAAGCCTCTGGCTAATTTCTTTTTTTTTCTTCAGGGTGGGGAAAAGAAGTGACAATATAATAACAAAATTATCCCTGGTAGCCAAGTACAGAGCTGAAAGGAATAATCAACTAGAACTGTTATTTGACTTTCTATTGTTTCTAGCAAGCTGATGCCGTCAAATATTTGCATGTGTTCTTAAACTATCACTGCCTCTTCATTTTTCAATGTATAAAAAGAAATGTTTTGGGGCCTTTCCCCTTACGATGGTATCATTCATCTTATTCACTACTTCAGGCTCCATAGCATCAGTGCAATTTATATCGTTAGAGATCATTGAGTAAGCAGTAGTTAATTACACTTGTGAGTCCGCCATCACTAAACGCCTTCCCCACCCACTCCACCCCCTCCCCCGCCCCTGCTTCTGACAGGAACCCATGATGTAATTACCATCTCAGCCCCTTGCACCCGAGGTGCCAAGAATATCACTTCCCATTGGAAGTGCCGTAAGGGCAGAGCTATCTTTGAACTCAGTGTTGCTTATTAAATGCACATAAACCAACTCAAAGGACAATAGAAAGCAATTCTTTAAATGGAACGTCCCTATAAGAATATTCATTTGCTTCTCTGTGACAGAGGCTGTCACAGGCTTATATGTAACTTCTCTTTCTTTTCCTCCCCTCGAATATGTTTGCTGTCTTGATGATGAATCTACAGTCGCCACAGCGCAGAAGAAAAACGGCCAGAGCTGTTCCATATGCCAAGGCTGCAGATCCCATCTGTCATCCTCTTGCTTCTGTTTTCCTTTTAATTATCTCACTTCAGTCAGAAACTTGACTTCAAATCATAAGCCTAAGGAGAAACTAGATTTTAATTTACAGAAGCACAGCTAAATATTTTTGTTCTAAGACTATATTTCATAATAAAGATGGGAGCCCCAGGGCTCTTTAAACCAAACGGCAACCATAAACATTTTTCTTCATGGCATGGCTTTTTGCTTCAAATCAAACCTGAGTTCACCTACAGCCCATCAACCAAAAAGTTATTATAAGATTACATTCCCCATTTCCAATCTGCCACCCAGCACACAGTAGACTGAATTAATCACACATTAGAGAGGAATTTTCTTAAATGGGCCATTTCTTTGGGAACATCTGAGGCTGATTTAGGCCTCTAGCTGGGGCAAGGTGACCATTTCAGAGGCTGGCAGTCTCCATTCCATTGAGGCAGTGCTTTCTCTCTCAATTTTTTTTTCCTCCAGGTCTGCAGGTCCCACCCAGAGAAACTAAGAAGGCTAATAACCTGGACTACATTAAGGTTGCTCAAACAATCTCAGCCATTCATTAAGCACGAGGACTGTCCTGGGGTGCTACAGCTCGTGCTGCGTGCAGATAAGTTGTTCCCACTGCCCAAGCCACAGAGCAAGGGCAAGCAAGGCTGCAGGTCGGCTCCCAGGTCTGCCACACTGCAGGGTGGATTTCACACCAATTAGGAGAACTAAGGGCCTCAGGATCAGAGACAGGCAGCAGAGACAGGGAGGGGACCATTAACGTCTGTTCTCCAGCCTTCTGTCCAGCAGCCTTTGTCAGGGGGATATATTAGCTCTATATGTCCAAAGGTCTGGGTTAAGTGCTTTTTCTTTCAAGGAAAAAAAAAAAAAGACTTTTACAACTTCCAACGAGAAAGGTGAGTTCATGTTTCCAGAAAACTGATTGAATGAACTAAAACATGGCATTGTTGTTGCTGATGTCTAAGAAGTTGAAAAAAATCCAATTTTATGGGTCAAGCCAGGTGACACAGTGAGGCAGAAAAGTAAACAAATGGCAGAAAGCTGTGGGGTTTGTAGGCTCAAATTTTAGAGATGGAGGGAGCCGAAGAGATCCTTAAAACCAAGCACCAACTTGGTCGAATAAGCCAGGGCCAAGCTTGCAGTTGCACCACGAGCTGGTGGCAGAATGAGGGCAAGAGCTGAGGGCTCTCCTCAGACCACTAAGCATTCGTCGTGTGTCTGTGGCAAACGGGGACATACAAGGGGCTCTTAGGTCACTGAGAAACTCTTCCAAAAAAAATCTGCTTCATAGGTGGGACTCATTACACCATTTCTCAAAATGGACTGATCGTATGGCTTGCTTTCAAAGAATTAAGGGGGAAAAAAAACCAAGATGCAATGTTGCATTACATTAAAACGTTATGTTACTTAAGTATGTATAAATGTAAAACTAAACCCCTTATGCTTATTGTTCTTTTAAGCAACTATCAAACTAGAACAAATTTTGAAGTTAAATGCAAATAAAACTACAAAACCAATAAAGTCCAATTAATAGCATTACTGTCACGTGACGAATGTATATGCTTTTGCTGAACTGAGTCACCTCTGGGAGCGTGCACGTGGTGCCGACTGCTAAGGTGCAGCTTCCTTGGGGTCGAGCAGGCCCCGTTCCACCATGTGTGACACCCCTGGGCCAGCTTCTGGTCTTCCTCCTTAGACTAGGAAGTTGGGATCATTTGGCACCAACACGAGCGAATGCAAGCCCAGTGTGCAGTTACAGGATGGTCCAGAAGGTGCTTAAATTAATTTGCGGATGACCATCAAAACAAAAGCCCTAACTTTTAAGATTCTCACAGAACACACATGGAGTCCCAAGAATATAGCCCCAGACCAGTTTGAGAGATACTGGTCAATTATTTAAAGTTATTTTTTCATTTTTTCTCATTCAAAATCATATAATCAAAGAACAGAAAGCTAGCTCAAATATAAATATGTTCAATATAATGTGATTAAGACAAAAGAGGTTTTTTCGACAGTTTTATATCATTTCAAATTAGAGCATCATTTTAATACTTGAACTCCATCCCTATCATAAATCTACTCCATCCATTTGCTGGTAAGGGATTAGAGGACACCCTCTGTATTCATAAAGGCTTTGTTCTAGAGCTTTCTGGGAATATTGAAATCATAAGTGTAAATCAAAACTGCGTGACAGTTACATAAAATGTGGGCATATCAGCAGCAGGGAGGCCGGCAGCCAGCACGGGGAGGCCCAGGGCAAGCGTTTGAAACTGTGGCTTGCACAGCCACATCAATGAAGTTCGCTGGAAGCCTGTTCAGTTATCATAAAGGACCTAGTCATTTTCTTACGCAGGTCATTTTCTTTTAAGCTCCATTGTCTACGATGTCACACTAAAATTCCCTTAACCACAATTTCAGATTGGATTTTGTTTTGTTTTCTTTTTTAAGTATAACAAAGGATCTCAACTTAATACTGCAGGTGGAGAGAAGGGCATGTTTATTGTTAAACATCCCCAATTCTCAGAGTCACAATCCTTGGGCCCTTTTATGCCAGATGCAGCACAGTCTGCGTCTGCCAGGATTCAATTAAGTAGTCATCCATGGCGCACCCTCTGTCTGCCAGGTACTGAGCTGGGCACTGGGTATACAGTGGTGAATAGGAAAGGACGGCTCCTCATAACAACCACAGTCTGCATGAAAAGACCAGCCCCGGAAACAACCACCACGTCAGGGAATGTACCGCCGCAGAAGAATCAAAAGGTGAGGAAGGAGCACTAAAGAGAAACAAATAATTGTGTCTGGATTGGACAGGAGGATAGGCTTCCTGGAGGAAGTGACATTCTTTAAAAATATAAAAAGGAGTTTTCAAGAAAGAAGATCAAGTAGGCGCCAGGCTGGGTAATCCCAGCACTTTAGGAGGCCAAGGCGGGAGGATCACTTGTGGTCAGGAGTACAAGACCAGCCTGGGCAATATAGTGAGACTCCATTTCTACAAAAAATAATTTTTTCAGCCAGGCATGGTGGCACGTACCTATACTTCAGCTACTCGAGAGGCTGAGGCAGGAGGATTGCTTAAACCCAGGAGTTTGAGGTTGCAGTGAGCTATGATCACACTCCAGCCTGGGTGACAGAGCAAGACCCTGTCTGGAAAAAAAGAAAAGAAAGAAAAGAAAGAAAAGAAAGAAAGAAAGAAAGAAAGAAAGAAAGAGAGAGAGAGAAAGAAAGAAAGAAGAAAGAAAGAGAGAGAGAGAGAGAGAAAGAAAGAAAGAAAGGAAAGAAAAGAAAGAAAGAAAGATGATCAAGTGGGAAAAGATAGATGAAGAGAAAACAGATGCAAAGGTTCACAAGCATAAAACAGTATAATGTGGTGATGATGATGATAATCACAATAGCCAACCTACATTAAGTGATTCTGTGTGCCAGGCACTTTGGATGCACTGTTTCATTTAATCTTCACAACAGATTTATCCCTATTTTACTGATGAGAAATGTGAACTTTAGAGAGACTAATCTACCTAAGATCCTATAGCTAATAAGCAGCAAGGTTCAGGTCAAATCAGGAACAAGGTCTTCAAAGCCTACATTTTCCATTTCTCCACTCTGCTGTTCACAAAGCTAGAGAAAGCTATAAATAGTCTGATACTGCTACAGCATGAAGTCAAAGGCAGAAAAAAGAAACACAGCCAATTGCTAGAATACCACCTTTCTACTAACACTTATATATGTGACTATTACATATAGTAAAACCCTCTCAAATGTCGCAAAGGTCAGGAGCGATGCTCATCCACAAACCATGTGTTATTTTTTATGTGTATTAGAGACCCTTGTTCAGTACCAACCCCTGATTTCATTCTTGTTGGAAAAGGTGAGACGTTGTTTACTTATTGCTTTAGATATGAAGTGAATATGATGAACATCTTCATAAGCTGTTCATTTGTAAATAAATTCACAACATCAGACAAAATTCTTTTGCAGTCCATGTGTCTCAATCGCATGTTGAGGAATCATGACCCACACTTAGGCACTCGCCCATGAAAGCATGCACACACACACACACACACACACACACACACCAGCCACACCAAACAGATTACCAAGGCTGTCTCTAGAAACCAGTAAAATAATAGAGAATGTGATTATTTCTTATTAGGCAAGTGAAGCATTTAATTGGCAAAGCAAAACAAAACAATGATAATAACTGGCATGTTTTTTGATTCATACAATTAAAAATAGTCTGCCCCCTTATGTGCTTTCTTAGCTTTTGAGAAATTTTATTTGCTGCTTTTTAAATATGACTATTTGAAAGTTGAGGTGTAGTTGTCTCCCAAGTTGAAAGAATGTGAATATCAATAAATTAAGCCTCCCTAGTAAACCAAGAGTTAACTCTTGTGGGCTGTGGGATCATTTCCTTATAAATTCCCCACCCTCCTCAAGTGAGCCTGACTGAAAAGGTGGATTTACATATTCAAATAACCACACTTGGAGAAAGGCCTTGTAGGGGGAGCTAATCCCTTCTCCCCCAACAAAAGGGAAGATTATAACAAAAACAGCAGGTATGGAAATAACTTTCCATCAACCTACTCAGTAAGTGCTGGGTGAAAGATTCATTCACGTGGTTTTCACACAGCTCAAGAAAGCAGTAAGACTGGAGAGCTCATGTCTAAAGCTTTCTGGTTGAGGAAATTACTAACCCCTTTGTGCTCAGTGTTTGTCATGGCAAATTAAGAGAAATTATACCTACCTTGAAGGGTTGTTGGGAGGATAAATTTAGATAACGTATTTAAAGGGTTTGGACAGTCCTGGGCCCCAGGAGGCATTCGATAGGGGTTGGGCCCACCCACCTTCCCACACAAACCCCACTCCCTCCTCTGCCATCTGGTCCAGAGGGCCATTTTTCATTACCGTAGTTTCTTAGACATCTGAAGACAAAAATAAAACAATAAAGCACAAGGAGTTTGTAGCATAATCTTTTGAAGTTTTGGTGACTTTAAATAGTTGCTTCTGTGACCAAGTGGTAGGCGTGTGAAACTATCAAGATGTTCGGGATTTACTACTGAGCCCAGTCTTGGGGGATGAATTCACCAATAAATTATTGCCACAGAGTTTCACAGCTAATACAGCTATGTAAATTACCAGGAGTCTTTTTTTAAAGAATATTTCATAGCGAAGACAGCTATGTAAATCATTGAGAATCTTTTTTTAAGAAAGACTCAACGTAAATAACCAAAAGTATAAGGTACTTTTACAAACCAAAAAATATTTTTTTCCTTTTCTTTCCTCTTTAACCTATTTTATGTCAGGAATAGGACCTAAGAAGTTAAACACCTTAGAGGCCAAAACATTCCTTTACTTTTGAATAGGAGAAACTCTCATAAATTTAAGCTTTTATCTCTTCTAGTGTTGTTTCCATCTTTAAAATATTTTATTTATTTTATGATGAGAAAATATTCAAGTTTATAAGGAATGAGTGATTTGAAAAACACATGCAAATCAAATAATTAATTTTAACCAGATCTTCAGTGTCCTTTCTGCTGACAGAAAAAGGGAGCTGGGAAATTTAATCTCACTTTGTCAATATTTACAATCTCTAAATAAAACAGCAATCTCAATGGCAGCTTCTCAGGGCTCCTGGCAGGCCACTTACATTATGCAAATTCTTTTTCACTAACTTGAACTAGAGATTAATGTCCTCTCTGCCAACCTGGCATTAAAGTTCTTTTCATGCCCATTGGTTATTTTCCAGAAAATTTTTTGGAAAACCACAGAGGTGACATCCACAGTCTCGATTCCCACAGCTATGCTGGGGAAGCCCTGTGAGTAGGAGCTGGGTATGGCAGTGAGTTCTTAGGGCTCAGAAGCTGATTATTATGCTTATCTGTCACCAGCACCCACGACTGTCAGAGCAGCCAATGAATAAGTGAATGAATGCAGATAATCTTGGTGGTTAGAAAGCTCAGGCTTTGGGTGCCCAGGTCCCCACTTACTAGAGGCCCGATCTTTGGTAATTTGCTCACCCTCCCTATACCTCAGTCTCCTCATCCACAAAATGAAGTAACAACAGTACTTAGCTCCTAGGTTGTTGTGAGGATTAGATAAGTTAATAAATGTAAAGCACTGAGAACAATGTTTGGCACATGGTAAATGCTGAATAAATTATTATTAATATCACTATCAGACTCAGTCACACAAACCTGTAACAAGCTAGACAGAAGCTTCTTTAGCTAGTGGATTGTCAAAAAATAAATGTAAAGGCTTTTTTTAAAGCACATTAAGCAGCCAGGTAGTGTCTTAGTTGTTTGGGCTGCTATAAAAAATACCATAAGCTGGGTAGCTTACAAACAAAATAAATTTATTTCTTACAGTTCTGTAGGCTGGAAAAGCCAAGATTAGGGTGCCAGCAGATTCAGTGTCTGGTGAGGTCAACTTCTTGGTTCACAGATGTGTCACCTCACCTTCTCTGCTCCCCCACTTGTTAACCAAGCTGCAGCTGTGTCCACAAAAGTGGCAGAAAGGGCTGGCTAGCTTTCTGGGATCTCTTTTGTAAGGGCACTAATCCCATTCATAAGGGCTCTGGCTTCCTGACTTAGTCACCTCCCAAAAGGCCCTACCTCCTAATACCATAGCCTTGGGGGTAGGATTTCAACATATGATTTTTTGGGGGGAGGGACACAAGCATTCAGGCCATAATAGGTAGGTCAGGTAAAGAACGAAAGAAAACCTGATATATGAATCAAAACTCTTTGAAAAAAATATAAGTGATCATTTGCAAAACAACATAATGTTTGCTTTCACAAAAGGAATTCCTTCTGGAGAGTCATTCTAAGTAATAAGTCTCTGTGGTGTCGCTAAAACAAAACTCAATTCATAAAAATACAAACAACAAATAAAAAAGCATCCACATTAGCTTTTCAGCACCCTGTGAGCAGTGGGTCTTGGGAAGGTCACTGATGAGCCCAGTTTTGCCAAATCCAGTGACCAGTGTCCTCTTCTTTTGCAAACTTTCAGCAACACATGGCACAGCTGACCACTCTCCTTCTTGAAAACTGTGATATTGTGATATAATAAGAAATATTTATTTGGTGTTTGGCTCTGGCTACTGGCACACAGCTCCTAAAATCCTTGTAATTCCTGAGTGACAGGGGTGAGAGGAGTATATTTTGCTGTTCATAAGCCCCTTTCAACCATACCTTAGGGTGAGGGCTGGTTGCCAGAAAGACCAAGGCATGATTAGAGGATCAGAACTTTCAGCCCAACCCACCTGAGGAGAAACGCTGGGTATTGAATTAATCACAATGGCCAATGATTTAATTAATCATTCCTACCTAATGGAACCTTCGTAAAAACCTTAAAGGATAGTAACACATTGAAGTGCTGAGAAGGTAGTGCACCCAGAGAGGGCATGGAAGGTCTGTGTCCTTTCAACCCCTTTACAAAAGATGCCCTATGCATGTTTTTCCTTTGGCTGTTCCTGAATTGTATCCTTTGTAATAAATTGATAATAGTAGGTAAACTATTCTCCTGAGTTCTGTGAGCCATCCTAGTAAATTATCAAACATGAGGAAGGGGTCATGAAACCCCAATTTATAGGTGGTCAGTCAGAAATATTGGCCTAAATTTGTGATTGGTATCTAAAGTGGGGGCAGTCTTGTGGGACTGAGCCCTTAAATTGTGGGATCTGACACTATCTCCAGGTAGATAATGCTAGAATTGAATTGAATTGTAAGACACCAGTTGGTGTCTGGAGAGTTGGAGAGTTTGTTGGTGGTGTTAGGAAAACCCCCAAACATTTGGTGTCAGAAGTGTTCAGTGGGTGAAACACAGATCCCAGCAGTAGTGAACTCACTCTCCTCTCTCTCTCTCTCTCCCCTCACCGTGTGTATCACTCACACACACACACACACACACACACACACACACACACGCACACACACCTCTTCCTACCTCACTGGCCTTTCCTTCTCAATGCCTTTTGCTGGTTGCTCCTTGCACTCATGACTGCCAAGTACAGAGGTACTCTGAGGCTAAGCACTTTTTCACTCTCTTCCTTCCTTCTCCAGCTCCCCTCACTCCTTGGATAATCTCTTCCAGGGGCCAGGCTTTGGCACCATCTGTACATAGACACCTCTCACATTTATATCTCGAGCTGGGATTTGCAGCCTTGGGGCCACATGTGGCCTTCTGGATCTTTGAGCGTGCAGCCTTTTGACTGAATCCAAACTTAACAGAACCAATCCTTTTAATAAAGAGATTTGTTCTATAAAGTTTGGATTCAGTCAAGGGGCTGTATTTGGGGATCTGGAGGGCCACATGTGGCCTTGAGGCTGCAGATTCCCCACTCTTCTAGCAGATATCTCAAACCAATCACCGACGAGACAGAGCCCCTGGCTTTCCACTTGAAACCTGCTCCATCCTCAGTCTTTCTTATCTCAGTTACTAGCTCTGTCATTGCTCCAAAGTCAATCCACTTGAGTTCCTTCTCCTCCCTAACCCCATTCTTCCCCCTTTCTCACATTCATTGAATTCGCAAATTCTATTTGCTCTACTTTTGAAACATATCCAGATCTGACCCTTCCCATCATTCCCACGGCTACAAACTTGGGCTATTGCAGTAGTCTCCTAACTAGTCACTCTTCTACTCTTTTGTCCCAATAATCATATAAAATGGTCTTTTTAAAAACATAAATCAGATTACATAAATCCTTGGCTTAAAACCTTCTGATGCATCCTGTCACACTTACAAAGATATCCAAAGTCCTCATTGTGTCTTAGAATTCTCTGTGTGATGTGTCACCTAACCTTCTCCACTCTCCCACTTGTTCACCAAGCTGCAGCCTCTTGAATTTTCCTCAAGCCACCGAACTTGTTTTCTCACCCCCACCCCACCCCCAGCCTATTGCCTGGATCATTCTTGCCTTGAATTTTTCCATGACTGGCTCCTTCTCATTCACATTTTTATTCAAATGTCCTGACCAATCAATCTAAATTATCCACTAGCATCACATGATCACTCTCAAGCCCCTAACATCATCTGTAACTATACATTTACTTGTTCATTGTGTCCCCGTGAGAATGTGAGCTCCACTGGGACAGAGATTTTGCCTGTTGCCTCCACTACTGTGTCCTCAGCCCCTATGACAGTACCCATAATGTGGCAGGTGCTCAATAGAGATGCCTTAATGAATTAATCAGCTATCTTCCCCTTCAACCTACAGCTCCAGGAGAGGTAGCTAAGCAATAGTAGGTATTGGGTGTTGGGAGAGTGGTAATTTTAATAAATGATCTACGAGAAAAAGTCATACATTCATATGACAAAAGGCTTCTGATTGTAAAATACCACCATACGGAGTCAGATAAACATGTACAAATCACATCTCCGTAACTTATCTATGTGTGACTTTAATAATTTATTACATCTTTCTGCATTTCGGTTTCCACCTCAATAAGATGTGATGCTATTGCTTACTGGCTATGTCATTGGGAGCATATATATGATCATGTTTTGATTTCATTCACACATTTTTGATTCCTTCAACAACATATTTTTTTTCTTGAGTGTCTACTATGTTCCAAACATTGGGCTTACTACTGAGAAGTCAACTAACCATTCAGCAGTGAGCAAAGCAGATATGAGCCAGGACCTTGGGAGCTTGGCTGGTAGAGCATTATAATAATGCGTGATCTTGGTTCCAACAAGGGAAGTACAGGGTACAGTGAGCACAGGACAGTGGGTTAAATATGTTATAAAAGGGAAATCAGAAAAGGCTTCTTGAATTAAATTACATTTAAGGAGAAATATAAAGGAAGTATAAAAATAGGTGTTACTTAGGTGGTGGTCATGGGAGCCAAGCAGGAGACGCAAAGACCTTCTGCCACTTTAGAGGAATATAAAGAAGACAATATGGCTAGACTGCAGGTGTGGGAAAGCAGTGGGCAAGGAGGCCACTGAGGCAGGGAGGAGCTCTGATAGAAGCGGTAAGTCACGTATGATGGGTTTATGCCGTGACAACAGTGCAGCAGTAGAGCAATGAACTAGCTACACACACATGGATAGATACTTAAATGTATTGAGGGGAAAAGGTAAGAAACAATGAGAACAATGGCACAGTAACACACAAATTTTATAAAGAATCACACACATCATGATATTCATATGCAACACATTCAGGTGCCTTGGGGAGGACGCCTGAGTGTGGTCATTAGGGATTAAGAGGAAAATAAATTCATAAAACCAGAGAGGGACCTTGCCTGGACTGCTGATGAAACTGTCCAGTGAGCTGAGGAGTGAGTCAGCTCAACTCTGAATCCAGATCCAAAAGGAAGGAACACCCGGAGCAGGGGAGTAGAGAAGGCCAGAGAATAGGGCACCAGCAGTTCAAGGAAAGAACACTGATGGCGCATTTGGGACAGGACAAATGGTCCTTTATGACTTGATATGCCCCCTGAGGTCACAGCCCATTTGCTTGCTCATTTCTGAACTGTCTACTCCCCACCAGCCATCCCTGCTGAGGCCTGTAGGCCAAGGAGCACAGAAATTGGATGAAGGCTTTCTCTGCCTCCCTAGCTAGGGCCTCAGAATGACACAAAACAAAGGTGTGTGCAATATACCTTAAATTAAATCAATGCAGTGTTTCCATTTTGAAATGGGGAACTAAAACTATTCAGCATTATTCTGTTTTTTTAAAAAAGTGTCTACTCCATATTTAAGCCTCAGCAGCTACTGGGAATTTCAAGCACCCTTTCTGATGCAGGGAGAAGTAAACACTGCTTCTGTTCCAGCAAACCAGCAGCTTAGATGTGAAACACCACAGTGTGAGGTGAAATGCTGGCCCTGGGAAGGTTCCTGGTAGCTGAGAGAGGAGCGAACACAGTAAGCCCAGGCTTGGGAGGAAGGACTGGGAATCAGCTAATGCCGAGGAGGTGACATGGCAGTGACCTTGGGTGTGCTCTGGGCCTCAGAGGCCGTTCTGGGAAATACCTGCATTGTGGAATGTTAGACTTGGCCCAGAAAAGGAAAATACAAAACTTGCTTCATAAATATTTTATTTCAAAATGGTGAGCTTTAGTTTGGAATTTTTGTCCTAAATTTCCCTATAAAATGTTTGCTCTTTAGCCAAGGAGAATGCAGATCCTAAAACACACTTGAATCAACTCATAAACTATTACAACTCCATTTTGTGTTTAATTTAGTCACTGAGTACCTTGAGAGTGGAATATGACACATTCCAGGAAGCTTTATAAATGTCTATCAGATCATATGACAGTGCCTACAAGGGGAACGTGTAAGTCAATGTACCTACAAAAGAAGTAATTCTCCAGGTTTTCAAAATGTAAAATGGACAGTGTATAGATCTCCTGCAAATATGCAATTGTTGTGTACATTTTCCAACTGAGAGGACATTTAATATTATAATATTAAACATTGTCTATACTAATTTGTAAGTAACTTTCATGTGAAATCTTTGTGAACAAAAGTGGTTATTTTCTCGATGATATGAATCACAACACACCTGAAATATACCATTAATTCACAATAGCTTGACGTCTGGTATAAAACTAAATGAAAAACCTAGCACTAGAGGCTAGTGTAAGATACAGAGATGCTTGAAAATGCACTTTGATTTGAAGCAAAAAAAAATGTAGAGGAAAGCCTGTGGAAACAGCAAAACATTTTATACAGCTTTTACGTAAATGAAGTTAGACACTACAGGATTATTACATCAGGAATAGAGAACTAAACTTTACTGCTACTGGTTCTTCTGAGAGAGGGAGAAAGAGAGGAGAGAAAGAGAGAGCCCACCAGACTCCCTCATTCAAGGCAAAAACATCAAAAGTCACCAGAAATTTTAATTGCTCCTACATAAAAATGAAGAGAAGACAGCACAATATCTATACAAGTTATAAGTCTGAGTAGCAGCTAATGTTCTTAGCAGAATCAATTCATTAATTATGGCTCTGTTTGCACAGCTCCTGTTAAAGCTAATTATTAATTTTTTAAAATGGTGTTGCAAATAAAGCCGTTAGTGCCAATAAAGGGTAAAGTATTAGAAATGCCACAGGTGAGTATGATATATTTCAGTGCTCAGGAAATTTAGTTTAACCAACATTTGCCCAGGCAGACACATGTGATCATTATAAAGCATTTCACTAGGAAAATTACTATCTTTCCTAATCAGAGCCTGAATAGAAACCTAATTCATGAATTAACAGTTATTCTTTCCTGCTATGGATATTAGTTGCTATTCATTTCTAAGCTTTTTACCATACCTGCTCAATCTCTACAACTATTTTTTCCTGAAATTTTGAATAGATTTGTCTTTTATCACTCTTCTCCCTAGGTGCTTAGAAGGATAAATACTATTATCAATGTGTACTGCAAAAGTGAATACATTTAATAGGATTATGATAACAGAATTTTTATCCACTGACTGTTGCAAAGAGAAGAGAGAAGGAGATTTCTGTTTTAAGATTAGAGTACAGACTTTGAAATGAAAAGCGGATTATCTTATTAGCTTGGCAACTGATGTACAGCACTCAAAATCACGTTTCTTGTTTGTAAAAGGAATCATTTCAGGTGAACATACTTTTGGCTGGCTACTAGTATGACATTCATTATAGCAAAAGAGGAAGAGAAAATACACAGACTGCCATTCTGCACTTCTTGCAGCAGATGTGATTACTTTTCTCTGAATCTGAAAGGCAATCAAATACCTCTGCAGTTAAAAATGTGCAGCTGGTATTTTTAAGTAGTAGATAAATGAAATTGTGTACACGAGTATACTCTCATGGAGATTGGATACAAATATTTTCACTTCAACTATAAAATAATTTAATGAGTTTAGCCTTTCCTACACTTAAGAAAAACCATGTTTAACTGAGCATAAACTAAAGACAAGGGGTCTTAGCATTAAGAAAGCATTGACTCCAGAAAGACTTGGGGCTGTATTTGGTGAAACCTGAAGGCATAAGACCAAAGTCTGGAAGACAGTAAATGGGCTTGAGCACGTGATCCAAGAGGGAGCATCATGAGGCTAGCTGAGGCCAGCTCCCAGGAGATCACGAGGCTCAGTTGGCAAAGAGGGAATGAAGAGAAGTCAATGACCAGAGAAGGCTACTATTTTAATGAAACACATTGGGATGACAGCTGATGCCCACTGAGCAGCTCTCTCCTCTCCATGAAGAGACAAACTACCAAACATACACAGAACCCTTCTAATATGCCAGGCTACGTTGTGCCTGATTCATTTAAATTTTCCACTTGACCAATGGTCTCTATACTCCAAAAAGGAGCAGCTTCTCTGTCAAGGATTCATGAATAAGGATACTATCTATACATATTTACTTTTACTAATTTAAATGGAAAAACATTAAGATTGTGAGTTTTCATTTGATGTCATGGTTTTGAAATGTAGTTTTAATATCTTCTTTGTCAAGTTATAAGGTAAGAGTGTATTTTAGAGGAAGAATTGTGTAATTAATTAGCAAGAAATTAGGGACTATAGTATAATGACAACTGGGGGAGGGAGATTTTCAAAATATGTAATAACCAGTGTCCTTGCTGTGCCAAGCACTAATTCTTTGGTTGCTGGTTTTGGGGAGTGGGTATAGGGGTGCCAGTCCCAGGGGAGAAGATGCTGGGAGAGTGGAGGTGAGAGTTCTCACGGGGCAATGGTTACTACCAAGTGATGGGGCGTAACTTCAATATTGAAACTACTGATACGGGTGCATACTAGATATATATCAATTTGGTTATGATGAAAATGGGTTTATATCAACAAACAGTGGATAATGGAGAAGATGCTTTAAAATGTCATTCATTATTTGACCCATCCAAGGTCAAATCCTATTTTCCCAAACACAACTGCATGAAGTTAATACCTAACAGAGATCAGATGTCTTTTAGAAGTTTTAATCTCAACTTTTTCTTCAGGGAGTCTAAGGCTAAGGGATTCACAAAGATTCCCTGTACTCTCTGCTCTTCAGTGAACCCACCCAGGGGTGACACACTGGCTCTCTTCATTTTGTAGTGTGCAAAGAAAGACAACAGTGAAGGAGGAATTGCATGAGGTGTGGTCTGACATCTGTTCTCCTGACACTTCTCCAGGCCTAGAACCAAAGGAATCATCAGGGATGCATGGTTACCTAAAATTTATAATAGTAAATAGGAACACATCTTTGTTCAAAGAAACAGCAGATTCTGTCTAGAAAACTCCAAAGAATTAAAAAAATAAGATCCTAAAGACCACAGATGTGTCTATGAGCAATTTCTCTACGCCGCTTTTTTAAATAATATCTAATCTCTGATATCTAATATAATATATAACTTCTATAATATCTGTAATATCTAATGTCTAGTTATTTTTTCATACAATGAGCACTGGGGCCAGTAATCATCTTTGTCCCCAGTGTCTGTCCTGGGCTTGACATAAAGCAGTTTCTCAATCAATGGTTGTGAATGAAGGAAATGCTACTGCAAGAATGGCTAGGAGCATAAGTTTTGCACATTACCAAGAGGAAACATTGGAAAAAAGCTCCAATCAAAGAACTGGGAGGCCCAGATGCTGTTCCTATCACTAACCCATCAGTTGCCTGTGTGACTGGAACAGGCTCCTCCCAAGCTTCCCCATCCTCCCCCTCACCTCCCCATCATGAGAAGGTAGCCGGCTCCTGTCCTGCCGGGCTTCCCAGGTTATGGTGAAGGTCGGTTTGGAGGGCAGGACACAACACAGCTGACTGGCTACCACCCAAAGGTGAGTCACTTCATGGGAAATGGGGAAGCCAAATCTCGATAAAAAGATGTAAAATCTTCATACACAGAATATCAGCTATGATCAAAGAATTTGTTAGCTAAAGGAGTTGGAAGTGGTGATATAAAAGCCTCTAACTTTTCTCTTTTCTGAATGATTAATCTCCAGGAAACTCAGCTAGATTCATTTTCAGACAAAGGCTAGCTAGAAACAAGGAAAAGACTAAATGCCTCTTGCAAAATTGTCATGAGAGTCTAACAAAATTGTTAGAATCATGCAGGTTTATATGCCAACCTACACCTTCTGGCTGAGACGTGAGTAGAAGATTCTGAAGGACACAGGAGATTAATACAAATCCAGGCGTTTGCTTCATCATTGTTGAGAAGGTATGGAGGTGAAAAGGAATCAAAAAGCAGATAAAAATGGAAGACAAAGTTTGAACTACCACGGAGGGATTTTAGATAAACTATCATAACTTTGAGAAATAAGAAAAGCCCAAATAAGTAATCAGAAATTAAAGATCCAAACCAATTGTATCTGATCACAAGTCGATTGAAAATTTAATTTGAAAGTACATCGTAGAGATCATGGCACCCGAGCCCTAAATACTTTAGTATGTATCTCCTAAGAACAAGGAAATTCTCTTACATGATTACAATGTAATGTCCCAGCTAAGAAAAATCAATTAACTCAGTAATATTATCTTATATGCAGTCTGTAGTTAATTTCCCGTGTTTTCTCTAACACGTCTTTCATGGTCCTTGCATACAGTAGGTGTGGGGAGGAGAGTCCAGGGTCCAACCAAGGTCCACATAGCATATTTCTATGCTGTGTTTCCCTTTAGTCTTTCTATAGCTAGAACAGTCCCATTGCTTTTCGTTTGCCTATTTTTCATGACATTGATTGTGTAAAGATACCAGCCAGTTGTTTTATAAAATGTCCCACATTCTGGATATGTCTGATGGTTTCCTTATGATTGTTCTCTGATTTAACATTTTTATCGAGAATACTGTCTAGGTGATATTGTGTTCTTCTTGCTGCAACACATCAGGAAGCAGATAATGCCAGGTGGTCCCACATTGGCGATGCTAGTTTGGGTAAGGTAGTGTCCTCCAGACCTTTCTACTTTACAGGCACATTTTCTCTTTTGTAATAATTTACACCATCTGAGGGGTGACACTTTGATAGTATGAGAATGTTCTGAATACCCAAAATAAGCATCTTTGCCCCATTTATTAGAAATTTCAAAATAGTTATTTTCTAATTCTATCATCCCATCTGGATTTATTAGCTGACATTCTATAAAGAATAGTGTTCTGCACCCCTCTTTCCTCCTTTCTCTCTTTCTTTTTAGTATCACTGTGAACACATGGACTTTTAAAAAACTTATTTAATGAGTTACAATCCTTTAGTATCATTATTATTTCGATATTCAAATTGTCCCAAATTTTAGCCAAAGGGAGTTCCTTCAAGCTGTCTTTGTGTGTGTGTGTGTGTGTGTGTGTGTGTGTGTGTAAATACCCTTTCAAGGCTTTGAGAACTGCCTTGACTTCTGGCACTGCAGACTCACTGCTATGGTCTAAATGTTTGTATCCTCCCTGAAATTCATATGCTGAAATCCTAATTCCCCA
This sequence comes from Indri indri, assembly GCA_004363605.1. NCBI lineage: Eukaryota > Metazoa > Chordata > Mammalia > Primates > Indriidae > Indri > Indri indri. The sequence continues at coordinate 7,777 of RJWJ010018216.1, read as the reverse complement.
AAGTGATTGTATTAGGAGGTAGAGTCTTTGGGAGGCAATTAGGTCATGAGGGTGGAGCCTTCATGAACGGGGTTAGTGCCCTTATAAAAAAGACCCCGAAGAGCTAGCTCACAGCTTCTGCCATGTGAGGACACAGTGAGAAGTCTGCAACCCAAAAGATGCTCTCATCAGAGCCTGACCATGTTCACACCCTGATCTTGGACTTCCAGTCGCCAGAACCATGAGAAATAATTTCTTGTATGTTTATAAGCTACCCAGTCCACGGTATTTTGTTATAGCAGCCTAAACAAATTAAACACCATCTTGTACTTTTTTCTGCCCTTAATCACCCATTTATCCCAGAAGTATTCTTTCTAATCAATGTTATTGTAGCAAAAACTGATGACTTGATAAATTATAAAGATGACAATGCTGAAATGCTCAAAAGTGCACTAAAAATTCATATTAGGGTTCCTGTGTGTCAACATCAATTATTAATATAATTTGAAAGTTCCTCAATTGATGCTTTCCACTATAGTTAGGAACTTGGTTTTTAGCTACATCTGCAAGAATTATGATACAAATCAACTGGGGAAATCTGAGCACTTAAGAAAGAAAGCACATTTTATTCCTTGTTCCTGAAAGCTGGTGAGGCTTTTATGCTACATCCATGTGAATCCAGACAACTGATCAATTCAGTCCATTCCTTCCAATTGACTGATTTAGCGAAAAGAAAAGATACGACGCCCGAGTCTATGTCAGTCCCAGCTTTGCCGTTGGAGGGAGGTATCTGGCTGTCCCAGTCCTCGTGGAAAGGGAGGCCACTACAGGCTCACCACAGCCCTGGACTCAGCTCCAGAATCATCTCATTTCACCTGCTTGCACCTTGGCTTCCTCATAGCTGAACTCGCTCCATTCCCCTTCTCCCAGTTCCCCCAATATGACAGCCCATTACGTGCTTCCCAGTTTTCAGCCCTGGACAAGCCTGACTTCCCTCTCATGGTCCGCTGACTCCATGAATGGACCCAGAACCGCCCCACCCCCAACTCTATGGACCACATGCTTATAAGAACCAACCTGCTGTCCAACGACCTTGTGCACACAGAGTCTACGCATTCCCCTTGATAATAAGTTACTAGGATGCACCTGAAAACTGAGTGACTGGAATAAAACCCCATTAAAGCGCAGGATATAGAACCTGGGTTTAAGTGGGGTTACCTCCTCTGTCACTTTCATGAGCTTCTCTTTTTCTGCCAAAACTTGAAATGATCACATTCCTGTGCTTTTCTTTCATGCTAGATGCAAGATAAGCTCTGGAGTCACATAGACTAGCTCCTCTGATCACTAGCTGTGTGACCCTGGCAAAGTTACCTAACCCTTCCAGGCTTTGGTTTCCTCATCTGTAAAATGGACATAATAATAGTAGCTACATTATAGGATCACTGTGAAGAGTGAATAGGAACATGTCTAAAGGGATCGCACAATGTCTGACACTTAGTATAGGTCAATTATATGAACTCTTATTATTATGACTTTATTCTCACTCCCTGGGCAACCTCACCAAAGACTTCTCTATCAGCTCTCACATTTACCAATACCCCTCACCCCAACATCTATTCTTACACTCTGAAATTGCCCCATGAATATCCTACTAGACCTCTCCAGCTTCCCAAACTCAACATTTCCAAACTGAATTCATCTTCTTTAGTAAACTTGTTTTTCTCCCTCATAATTTTCTTTTACCTTTTATTTTTAGAAAATTATAGATGCATGCATCATTGTAAGAAATAATAGAGAAAGACCTTGTATACTCTTTACCTAGCCTCCCCCAATGAAGACATCTTACATAACCATAGTTCAACAATACAGTGGGGTCATTGAGATTGATACAATCCCCTGACTTTAATAAGATTTACCAGCTTTACGTGTGCTGTGTGTATTTAGTTCTTCGTCATTTTATTACATGCATAGTTCATGCAATCGCTACCACATCAAAGTACGGAACAGTGCCACCACAAGGATCCCTCACACTACCCTTTTAGAGCCACTCCCACCTCTCCTCCTCTCCCCTCCCTAACTCCTGGCAACCACGCATCTGTTCCCCATCTCTATAATTTTGTCATTCCGAGAATGCTGTATGAATGGAGTTATGTTAATACAATACGTAGTCTTTTGATATTGGCTTTTTTTTCCCTCTCTGCACAGTTCCCTAGATGTGACCCGAGTTGTGTATATCAATAGTTCCTTTCTTTTTACTACCATGCGATACCAGGATATGATGTAGCACAGTTTGGCTAACCAGTCATGCATTGAAGTACATTGGGTTGTTTCCACTTGGGGGCTATTATGAACGAAGCTGTCATGAACATTTGTTTACAGTCATTTATGTAAACATAATTTTTATTTTTGTGGGATAAATGTCTGACAGTACAATACTGTGTTATATGGTAAGCACATGTTTAGTTTTGTAAGAAATTGCCATATTTTACTCCAGAGTGGTTGTATCACATTGCATTCTCACCAGAAATGTCTGAGTGAGCCAGTTTCTCTGCGTCCTCATCAACATTTGGTATTATTACTACTTTTTATTTTAGCCATTCTGATTAATATATAGTGATATCTCATTGTCATTTTAATCTGCATTTTACTACTGGCTAATGATGTTGAACATCTTTTACCTGCTTATATGCCATATGTATACCCTCTTCAATGAAATGTCTGTTTGCGTATTTTGCCCATTTTCCAATTGGCTTTTTTGGGTTATTTATTGCTGAATTTTAAGAGTTCTTTACACATATTCTAGATACAAATTCTTTGTTAGATATGTGGTTTGCAAGTATCATTTCCCAGTCTGTGGCTTTTCTTGTCTTTCTCTTGATAAGGTCTTTCATAGAGCAAAAGTTTTAAATGTTGATGAGGTCCAATTTGCTTAATTTCTTCTTTTATGGGTCATGCTTTTGATGCAAAGTCTAAGAACTCTTCACCTAGCCTTAGGTCTCAAAGATTTTCTCCTATGTTTTTTCCTGAAATTTTTAGTTTTACATTTTACATTCAAGTCTATGATATATTATGAGGTAATTTTTGTATAAGTCATGTGATTTAGGTCGAGGTTCATGTTTTTGCTGAAAAGATGTACAATTTCTCTCACATTTTGAACAAAGGCATTGCTATTCACTGAGCAGTTACCAAGCCCCATGGGTCTCCCTCTTCCCTCTCATCTCCTCCCCCACCTGATCTGTTTTTCTCCATTCTGTCCCAGAATCATTTTCTCAAAGCCACATTTCATCATGTCAGTCTCCGCCTAAATGCCTTAGATGGGTGCTGGCTGGTGACAGACAGACCCCTGGCTCCTTAGCTGGGCACCCATGGCCCAGAAAACCCAGTCACAGCTTCCCTTTTCTTCACCCCCATGTATTCTCCACTCACAGTGCTCCAGCCACACAAGACATAAAAAGGTCTTTCAGAGATGCTTTGCGGATGCCGTATTTTCCCACCGCAAAGCCATTTTTTCCTGGGCCTCTCCCCTCAACCCCAGCTAGAAGGTCACCTTTACTCCATATCTTTCCCCTAAACACTTGCTCCCTACCTTCCCAGGCAGAATTAATTGCATCTTCATCTGCATATCCATGAGACTTTCTTCATACTTCTCTGCTATTTTTTCATCTGTACAATGGGGTCAATAAAAAAATGTATCTTGGCCAGACACAGTGGCTCATGCCTGTAATTCTAGCACTCTGGGAGACTGAGGTGGGAGGATTGCTTGAGGTCAGAAATTTGAGACCAGCCTGAGCAAGAGCAAGACCCTGTCTCTCCCAAAAGTAGAAAAAAATTAGCTGGGCATGGTGGTGAATGCTTGTAGTCTCAGCTACTTAGGAGGCTGAGGCAGGAGGATTGCTTGAGCCCAGGAGTATGAAGTTGCAGTGAGCTATGATGATGTCACTGCACTCCAGCTGGGGCAACAGAGTGAGACTCTGTCTCAAAACAAAGAAATAAACAAACACATATCTCTTAGGGTTGTTTGAAAACTAAATGAGTTAATACATGTAAAGTGCAATAAAAGCATAATCTAGACCATCATCAGATCCCAATGCATTTGTTATTGTTGTTGTTATAATTGTTATATACCTTTGTTGTATCTCATGTAATGGTTTATCATAGATACTTTTTCTGTGATGATTATTTACTCCTCTTCTCCACTAGGTTGTGTAAGATTTTGTATGGCACACCTTACTTCTACTATGTTACTACATCATGGGTTTTGATAAACATTTATTGAACTGAATTGATTATTTTAATTCAATTAATAAGCCAATTTAATGAAAAAATTAACTGATTTTTCCCCTTGAGTCAACAAATTTGTTTTATTGAACTAATTATTTTGACAATTGGTGGACATCCCTCCATTTCAATTTTTGTTTTAATTATGTTATACAAGCATGACTGTTAAGTGACTAGCTGAAATAAAAGATAATAGGATTATTTATTCATGATAAAAAGTGGGGTTCTTCTATATAATTTCCCCCAATAAAACAATACTCTTTTTTAAGAGCAAAAAATTGTGCTTTAACTCTAATAAGTAATATCAGGTCCATCTTAACTTTCTATTAAAATCTTACTTTTCACACATGCTTGGAAGAAGATGTATCAAGGACTAGTGAAGAAGAGTTAGAATAGTTAAATATTTAGGTAAATACTAAAAATATAGAATTCTGTTAGAGAAAGGTGATGAAAATGAGAAGGAGTTGGTGGAACACACTGAAAAAATGACATGCTCATTTGTGTTATAGCTGGTGATTGTATAAAAATAAAACTATCCAGAAAAGCGACAGTATACCATTGAAGAATCTCAGAATATATACACAATTAACTACAAAAAGAAATCTCAGAATCTCTCCAAAGCTGTGTTCAAAGAATTTTTGGTTGCTTCTTTCTGCCACCAAGCCTGGCTCTGATGTCAGCGTTCACCCTCCCCAGCCCCAGGGTGTGAAGCCTCAGCCATTTCCAGTGCCAATATCTGGTCTAGGTAGGGGTCTACAGCACAGTTGTGGGCAATGAGGCATGAGAGAGTCTATTGGGAAATTTGTCTTGCTCTCAAAAAAGATGTGGGAGAAAGAGCTGTTTCATTTTCCTGTCTCCAAATGTTGTTTTTATGAAGATGTTGTGCTTAGAGCTTTTGAAACCACTGCACAATGAAAGATACCTAGGAGCCAGCACTGAAAACAGCAGAGCAGCAAGGCGGAAGGATTTACATTCCTACCGATGTCACCAAGTCTCTGAAGAAAGTTAGGAATCTCTGTCTCAGGATATCTTGTTATCTGAGATAATAAATTCTTTATTGCCTGGCCAGTTTAGTGGATTTTCTGTTTCTGGCCTAAAAACATATCTTAACTGACGAAGGATTTGGATAGAGTCTCCAAACTGCCTGACATACTGATTTTTAAGAGGAAACACGCAGTTTAGTTGGCTAAACATGTAATCACACAATGAATAATCTAGAAGAGAAACAGTCAGGCTTACTGTCTAACCAGTGAGAAAGTGCAGTATAAGGAGCACAGACTCCAGAAACAGAAAACCCAGATTCAAATCCCACCTTTACAACTCACTAGCTGTGTGGCCTTGGGCAAGATATTTTATTTGAATGAATTTTAGTTGCTTTATTGCAAAATGCCCATGGTAATACCTACCTCATAGGTTGATAGGGAATATTAAATGCTACAATGTAATAATAAAGGGCCTGTCAAATTGGAACCCAAATAACTGTTAGTTTCTCTTCCCCTAATTAATCCTTTGCCAAGATGAAACACTAACTCAGTTTATTAGACCATTAATTCAGACACTTTCTTTCCAGCAGGAATTACTCTGACAGCAGGGCTGGTGTCATCAAGAGTAATTTCTGCTGAAAAGGTTCCAATCTCAACGTTTCTCCTGTGAAGCCTACCGTGTTGCAGAAGGGATCAGGCAGCGTTACTTCCAACCCTAGGGAAAATTGATGTGATGATAACCACACTGGAAGGGTTTATATGTCCTTGATTGTTTTATTCTCACACCTTAAAGAGGGCATGTGGGTGGAATTAATGGACTCCAGGGAAGTGTGCTTATAGCAACTTTTTCTCCAAATTATTTCCACATTTTCTGTTACATTCCACTAAAAGCTAGTCATAGTCTACTGATAATCATTACCAACCTCCCAAATACATGTAATTAACTCTCTATCTTAAGGATACATTGGGTTTGGAGTATAAAAACAAAAATAGGAGTTAGCACTAATGAGAAACACTCTATTCTTGCCATAGCATGTTTATTTATTGTAAATTTTTACAATAAATAACTACAAGTCATGTTTACTTAAATAGTCATTAATCTAATTGCATCCTTGCCCTATTAACAAGGGTAAAATTGGTAAAATTTAACTAAGAGAATTTGACATCAAAAGCCTTAAAAATGCTTTTATACTTTGTCCTAAAATTTTTACTTCTAGGAATTTATTTTTAAAAAAGAATTAAGGATTTGTACAATGATTTTTTAAGAATTTTTCTTGCCGGAAGAAAACAATCTAAGCATTCAAGATTAGAAGACTAAATTATGAAATGTCCACCCACTGGAATGCTATGCAACCATTGAAGATGAAGTTATAGAAAAATAGTTATTGACGTGGAAAGACGTACATGTTAGAATTTGAGAGGTCATAAACTGTATGTACAGTGCTTTACAGTTTTCATAAAAATACAAGTATTTATACAAGTTTCAATAACTATATACCAGAATGAATATAAACAGGGTTCTAAGGATTTTGTATTGTCTTCCATTTTGATTCTGTGTATTTTCTGCAGTAAGCATGAATTAACTGTATGATAAAGAAAAATAATTTTTTAAAAACTCAATAGAAGAAATAGTAAAGTATTTTAAACCAAAATAGCCAATAGACTTTTTCATTGTTCATTATATGGATTCTGAGTTCTAGCTTCTCAGATTTCTGCCAAACTCTGATTTAATAATTTGAAATTTAGGAGAATAATGACCAACTCCCAGGGCAAGAAGATCCTAGGCTTGTTTTTTTAGGGGAGGTAACTGCTCCCTAGTTAAAAGCCCAGGGTGATTTGGCTCTTCCTGCTCAGTTCATCTTACTGTGAACCATAAATTGGAAAACTGGTGAATTCTGTGTCAAGCTGAGGGTGGTCTCTTTATTCAGGGATGCCCATGCCCTTGCATGGAGGCTCAGGGAAGTTTTTGGTAACTTTTCTGCCTGTGCTTAGCTGGTTCTTTGTGTTTCCAGGGAAGTTTATTTCGAAAGCAAAGAGCTGTTTGGTGTCCGCTCTGTGATGCAGCTCCTGTCTGTCACCTCCAAGTGGATAAATGTTCTGGCTCCTACCAGAGCCCTTCCTGCCATGCTGACCTGAACTCTGTTTATAACATTATTAATAATTACTATTGTCACTGGTGTTTATCAAGTCTTTCCTATGTACCATGCACTCTGTCAAGCACTTTATATACGTTATATATAAAATTCACCTCTTAACAGAAACCATGAAAGATTAAAGCTATCATAATCCCCATTTTATAGATGAGGGGATAATTTACCCAAGATTATATAGGTAGTAAGGGCTGGAGTCAACATAGAAAACTAGATCTCCCTGGATTATATTAGAGATCCCTTAACCATTTAAATGAGGATGTTTATAATTCATTTGGGGAAGAAAGATCAATTAGAAATTCCTGGGTCTTCCTAGACCAGAGTAAAAATGATTCCAAGAAAATATTAAACCACTTCATAACCATAGGATTGATTCTGCGACACAGC